>QANZ01034134.1:14085-38855 GCA_003254925.1 Chamaecrista fasciculata
TCATGACTTAAATTAATAAAACAATTTTATTAATCTAAATGCCACAAAATGAGGCGCCACCCTCAAATAATATTGGGAATTTTATAAATCAATAATCTCCTAACTTTTAGGAATCTTATCTGATTTATTATTCCCTAATATTATAATTGTAAATAATTAATCCCATTAAATATTTAACAATTATTATATTTAAACGTGTCCCACAAATTTAAATATTTCACAACTGTAGACCATTTAAGATAAGACTGAATGTCCCAGACATTCTGCTATGTCTTAAATTGTGGCACCAGAGTGACCCACGAATTAACCCTAATTCGTGTCCCTTTAAGCGGTGTCCTGATCCTGCTCATGTGTGACCCAGCAGGCCTCACGTGAAGTTGGCAGCAAGCCATCTCTATGACCTACAAGTCGTGAGCGGACTCTAGCAAGCCATCACGACTACCCAAAACACGTGAGTTATCGTTTTTACCAAAACCGACTTAATCCATAATCCATAATCCAATCCAAAGTTTGGTTATGGATTAGGCATAGGAAAGTCATCCATAATCCATAATCCATAATTCAAAACACGTGAGTTATCTTGGTTATGGATTAGGCATAGGAAAGTCATCCATAATCCAAACCTCAACTTTCTCGATTTCCTGAGTTAGTCCTATTTTCCTGAGTGGCCACTCTTTTCCTTGGACAGACTCATCGAGGGCGCCAGTTAGATATCTCTCATTCAATGAGAGAAAAAATCCCATGTTGGCCAAACCACATTCCTCAGCACGGCAATCAACCAAACTCGTACTTAGCCCTTATGGCTACCCTGCTACGGGCAACGTTAGACTAGGCCAAAGTCTGACAACTGAAACGCCGGAATAATGATGACCTCAGGTCTAAGGCGTCGTGACAGGCGTACAGGAGAGGCAAGCTGATGACTAAACCCATGCAGGACTCTCCGGGTCAGTCCAGCAACTTGTAACCCTTTACATAGTTGCACCATGACTCTCGTTCCAGCATCTAGTGCATGCATCTCTATGCATCGAGGTCATGCTGGTATTAGTTCATTTTCTCTCCCACGAAAACAATCGACCAGGGAAATTTTAGATTAATTATCACATAATCAATCACGGACGCTATCATAGTAAACATGCTAATTATGATAACAACATAATTTATCTCTATAAATTAATCCAAATGTTCATAACATTTTACATAAAATGATTGGCCCTAGGGCACAATCTCCAACAGCTTGGTCCCACCAACCTCGGCGTCTCCTTTCCTCTTTCCTTTGCCCTTCCCTTTTCCCCTGGTTCTGGAACGTTTCCTTGAGATGTGTCACCATCTCAACAGCCGACAATATTCCGGTGCTTAAGTCTTTGTACCATCGTGGCTAGCATCAGGCAAGCAACGTCCACAGAGTCATTGAAGTGCTTCTCCTAAGCAGTTCTTTGAGCTCTTGGAACGTCCTTGGCATGCTCTTCAGGGGAGGGATTTCTAGGACACAAAGTTTCCTTCATTGGGTGAGAACAATTCTCAAATCATAAAATCAGTCAAGGAAGTCTGTAGCTTCCTTCGTTCGGTGAGAACATTTCTCAAATTACGATACCAATTAAGGAATTTTGTCCCAGACAATTTATCCTCCTCAAGGATAGGTCGCAGTGATAACGTTGAACTATTGTTTGCCATTCATTCTACAACTAAGATAGGAAAATTTTAATTAGCAGGAAAAATAAATATCCACCATTTTATAAAACCTAGTAAAATTTATTATTTGTGGCTAAGACCCATATTTCACCAAAGTTTACCGTCGCTGAGGGAGATCATGCATCCTTTGGTTATTTAGGTAGGTAACTCTTTACCAATCACATCCTATGTGACTCTTAGATCTTTATGGGACTGTATCATCATATGATACTTATTATGGCATGTTTATCCCATCTAATGCCTTGAGGTCCAAAACCGTTTTGATAACCCCATTAAGTCACACAATAAAACTTGTGAATGGCTAGGCTCAAAACAACGAGGCCGAGGCCCAATCCCATATCATCAAGGCCCAAACATGTTATTGAAAGCGTAAACACACATATCATACATCATATGTACACAAAAACAGTTTTCAATCCAGGACTAGCGTGGCTCTGATACCACTGTTGGGAAATCAGGGCGCAACAACGCAGCGGAAGCAAATATAAAATTAAAAATTTATGCGCCAAGCCCTAGATTTCCCCAGAAGATCCGCTAGTTGAATTTAAAACATGTTAAGACAGTGGTATACCTCACGAGTTCCAATCCGTTTGGTTGTACGGGGCGTGTCCTAGAAGTCCACTCGTAGCGTCCTTCCTCCACCGGTGATCCACACGAGTAGTTTGTCGGGCACCAAGGTGCTAGCCTACTGTTCTTTTCTCCAAAAGAACCAGGGACCAAATCTACAGAGCTTGAATTCAAGAACTCCTTCATGAATCAAGAAGCAACAGGTGGCGCAAGGAAGAAGAAAAGGGCAAGAACTCTTTCTTGTTTTTCCTTCTCTCAGAAACCCTAGCTATGGACAACTCGAATTTTTCTCTCTCTCTTGGAAAAATTGAGTTTCTCTCTCTAGCAATGGAGGTTGGCGATTTCTCTCTCTCTCTACAAGGGGAAGACAAAATCACTAATGTGCTAGGGTTAGCTCATGGGCTAGGCGAGTTTCCCCCCTTTTATTTTCATAAATAGGGATTTGATAAATCAAAAACATTCCTAACAATTAGGAAATCACAATCTTCCAAAGATTTTGAGTTAAGATATTACCCCAATATCTTTCATTCAAATCTTTTGATATCTAGATCAAATATTTTGAATTCAAACTCATGACTTTAATTAATAAAACAATTCTATTAATTAAAATCACCAAAAGAGGCGCCACCCTCAAGCTAATATTAGAGAATTTAATAAATCAATAATCTCCTAACTTTTAGGAACCTTATCTGATTTATTATTCCATAATATTATAATTGTAAATAGATTAATCCCTATTAACTATTTAACAATTATTATATTTAAACTTGTCCTACAAATTTAAATATATCACAACTGTAGATTATTTAAGACAAGACTTAATGTCCCAGACATTTTGCTATGTCTAAAATTGTGTCACCGGAGTGACTCACGAATTAACCCTAATTCGTATCCCTTTAAGCGGTGTCCAGATCCTGCTCATGTGTGACCCAGCAGGCCTCACGTGAAGTTGGCAGCAAGCCATCTCTATGACTTACGAGTCGTGAGCGGACTCTAGCAAGCCATCACGACTACCCAAAACATGTGAGTTATCGTTTTTACCAAAACCGACTTAACCTTAGTACTTCCTTGTCATAGACCCTATTGTCCTACGATATCTTGGTCATGGATTAGGCACAGGAAAGTCATCCATAATCCAAACCACAACTTTCTCGATCTTCTTTAGTAAGTCCCAATATACTGAGTGGCCACTCTTTTCCATGGACAGACTCATCGAGGGCGCCAGTTAGATGTCTCCCATTTAATGAGGGACAAAATCCTATTTTGGCCAATCCACATTCCTCAGCACGGCAATCAACCAGACTCGTACCTAGCCCTTATGGCTACCCTCCTACGGGCAACGTTAGACTAGGCCAAAGTCTGACAACTGCAACGTCGGAATAATGATGACCTCAGGTCTAAAGGCATCGTGACAGGCGTACAGGAGAGGCAAGCTGATGACTAAACCCATGCAGGACTCTCCGGGTCAGTCCAGCAACTTGTAACCCTTTACATAATTGCACCATGACTCTCGTTCCAGCATCTAGTGCATGCATCTCTATACACCGATGTCATGCTGGTCTTAGTTCATTTTCGCTCCCACAAAAACAATCGACCAGGGACAGATTTATATTAACTATCACATAATTAATCAAGGATGCTATCATAGTAAACATGCTAATAATATGATAACAACATTAATTTATCTCTATAAATTAATCAATATGTTCAAAACATATCCAAAAAATGATTGGCCTTAGGGCACAATCTCCAACACCTAGGTCCAACAATGCTCCATTTACTACAGTTCTCCCTATCATGCAAGGAATGGTAAATGAACCAGGGTCCTTGCGCTTTGTAGTTAACTTATACTCTAAAAGGGCTGAAATGGTAGGGCTTAGTTGAAGTTTCTTTTGAGATTATTTCTTTTTTGCAACTAAGTTTTTAAGTACCTTGGTGTACCTACTTTCCTAACCAATTCTAACAAGGGTGTGTTGACCTCTAATTTTCCAATTAGGTCTTCTATTTCCTTATCCTTCTTTTCCTCTAGTTGTTCCTTAGTCATTATGTGGAAGCTTGGAAATGGTAGGTCTTCTACCTTAGTTTCCAACTGGTTTATGGCAGGAGTTTCCTTCTTATAGTTAAAACCAAAGAAGAATTGGGCATACCTATGATGTTTTTCTATCATGGCTCTAAAGCTTTCATCCCTTTCCCCTTTGATCTCTCTAAGTATTTCCTCAAGCTTAGGTTCTTCTAAAGTTTGCGCTAAAGTATCTTGAGTAGGGTTTCCTATGGGCTCGGTTTCTCTAGTGGTAATGGCATGAACTGCCTTAGAACTGCTAGGGGTACTTATGTTATTTACTAGAGCATGGAAACTCTCCTCAGTCTCAGTCATCTAGACGATTGAGAGTTTGACAAGGTGGCGCAAGGAGCAGGGAAACACAAAACTAATTTTGTTTTCCTACTCTCAAAACCCTAGTTGTTGGACCAGCGAATTCTCTCTAACTCCTTAGGAAATTCGACCTTTTCTCTCTCTAGGACTAAAGTGGCGATTTTTCTCTCTCTCTACAAGGAGGAAGACAAAATCACAAATGAGCTAGGGTTGAAAGGGAGTAGGCGACTTCCCCTTATTTTATTTCATAAAATAGGGAATTTTAATAATCCTAAAATCATGAGATTACAATAATATCAAAATTTTAGGACTTGAATTTCTAATTAAAATATTACTTAATATTTCAATTCAAATTCAAAATGCAATCTTGCAGAATCAAATGGAAGATCAAATCTTCCCTGGGACCCACAAGGTGCAAGGCGCCATACTCCTCCAATTTAATTGGAATTTTATAAATCAAAAATATTCCTAACTCTTAGGAGATTATAATCTTCCAAAGATTTTGAGTTAAGATATTACCCTAATATCTCTGATTCAAATATTTTGATATCTAGATCAAATCTTTTGAATTCAAACTCATGACTTAAATTAATAAAACAATTTTATTAATAAAATCATCAAAAGAGGCGCCACTCTCAACTCAATATTAGAGAATTTAATAAATCAATATTCTCCTAACCTTTAGGAATCTTATCTGATTTATTATTCCCTAATATTATAATTGTAAGTAGATTAATCCCTATTAATCATTTAACAATTATTATATTTAAACTTGTCCTACAAATTTAAATATATCACAACTGTAGATTATTTAAGACAAGACTTAATGTCCAAGACTTTTTGCTATATCTTAAATTGTGTCACCGAAGTGACTCACGAATTAACCCTAATTCGTGTCCCTTTAAGCGGTGTCCTGATCCTGCTCATGTGTGACCCAGCATGCCTCACATGAAGTTGGCAGCAAGCCATCTCTATGACTTACAAGTCGTGAGCGGACACTAGCAAGCCATCACGACTACCCAAAACACGTGAGTTATCGTTTTTACCAAAACCGACTTAACCTTAGTACCTCCTTGTCATAGACCCTATTGTCCTACGATATATTGGTCATGGATTAGGCACAGGAAAGTCATCCATAATCCAACCCACAACTTTCTCGATCTTCTTGAGTAAGCCCCATTTCCCAGCGTGGCCACGCATTTCCTTGGACAGACTCATCGAGGGCGCCAGTTAGATATCTCTCATTTAATGAGGGACAAAATCCCATTTTGGCCAATCCACATTTCTCAGCACGGCAATCAACCTAACCCGTACCTAGCCCTTATGGCTACCCTGCTACGGGCAACGTTAGACTAGGCCAAAGTCTGACAACTGCAACGTCGGAATAATGATGACCTCAGGTCTAAGGCGTCGTGACAGGCGTACAGGAGAGGCAAGCTGATGACTAAACCCATGCAGGACTCTCCGGGTCAGTCCAGCAACTTGTAACCCTTTACATAATTGCACCATGACTCTCATTCCAGCATCTAGTGCATGTATCTCTATACACCGAGGTCATGCTGGTCTTAGTTCATTTTCGCTCCCACGAAAACAATCGACCAGGGACAGATTTAGATTAATATGATAAGAACATAATTTATCTCCATAAATTAATCTATATGTTCAGAACATATCCACAAAATGATTGGCCCTAGGGCACAATCTCCAACATAACCTTCTTGTAAACACAAGGTTCATCAGGGTTTTGCAAGAAGCCAAACTCTTTGACCACTTCATCAAAATGATGATTCCAACTCTTGGAGGCGTGCTTCAATCCATAAATGGATCTCTGAAGCTTGCACACCTTTCCTGGTTCCTCTGGACATAGAAACCCCTCAGGTTGTGTCATGTACACATCCTCGAGCAGCCTTCTATTAAGGAATGTTGTTTTGACGTCCATTTGCCATATCTCATAGTCATAATATGCGGCTATGGCAAGCAGGATCCTAATGGACTTGGTCATTGCAACTGGGGAAAACGTTTTGTCATAGTCAATACCATGACGTTGAGTAAAACCCTTTGCAACTAGCCTCGCCTTGAAGACATTGACGTTGCCATCCATGTCGGTTTTCTCCTTGAAGACCCACTTGCACCCTACGGCTTTTACACCTTCAGGTGGATCAACTAAGGTCCATACCTTATTGTCGTACATGGATTGCATCTCTGCCTTCATGGCTTCAACCCATTTCTCAGAGTTGGGATCCACGATAACTTCTTGATAGGTGGTAGGCTTACCACGCTCCATGAGCAACACATCCTTGTTTTCAGTCATAAAATATCCATATCTTTGAAGCTGAAAACGTGTTCTATCAGACCGTCGTGGTTCTTGTTTTACTAGAGGAGCTTCCACAACCTCTTGTGGCTCTTCTCTAGCTTCCGTCTCCGCCTCTGAAGTGTCTTGTGGATCTTGAACCTCGTTGAGATCTATCTTACTCCCACTTTTTCTTTTGGAAACAAGATCCCTTTCTAAAAGGAATCCACTTCTGACTATAAACACTTTGTTGTCAGATGGGTAGTAGACATAATACCCCCTCGTTTCCTTGGGGTATCCCACAAATAGACACTTGAGGGATTTGGGAGACAGTTTATCGTTAGGCTTTTGCTTAACAGAAACTTCACATCCCCAAAGCTTGAGGTAAGACAAAATGGGCCTCTTCCCATTCCATATCTCATATGGTGTCTTCTCAACTGCCTTAGACGGAACACGGTTAAGTGTGAACGTGGCAGCTTCTAAGGCGTATCCCCAAAATGATGGTGGAAGATCAGTTTGACTAATCATAGATCGAACCATATCTAATAAAGTTCGATTCCTCCTCTCAGAAACACGATTCCACTGTGGGGTTCCAAGAGGAGTAAGTTGTGAGACTATCCCACAACTTCTAAGATGATCAATAAATTCTTGGCTCAAATATTCGCCTTCTTGATCAGATCGAAGGGCTTTGATTTTCTTGCCAAGTTGGTTCTCTACTTCACTTTCAAATCTTTTGAACATTTCAAAAGACTCTGACTTGTGCTTCATTAGGTAGACATAGCCATACCTACTGAAGTCGTCAGTGAACGTAATGAAGTACGAGTAACCACCTCTAGCTTGAGTACTCATGGGTCCACATACATCACTATGTATGATCCCCAATAAGTCTGGTGCTCTCTCACTGTGGCCAGTGAAGGGCGCCTTTGTCATCTTACCAACTAAACAGGACTCGAAAGCATCAATGATTCAAAATCAAATGACCTTAGAAGTCCATCTTTATGGAGCTTCTCTAGGCGTTTCTCATTTATATGGCCTAAACGACAGTGTCAAAGCCCAAAGGTATGTAGGATTAGATTCACTAATCTTAATCCTTTTCGT
The DNA here is from genome assembly GCA_003254925.1 of Chamaecrista fasciculata. Taxonomy (NCBI): domain Eukaryota; kingdom Viridiplantae; phylum Streptophyta; class Magnoliopsida; order Fabales; family Fabaceae; genus Chamaecrista; species Chamaecrista fasciculata. The sequence continues at coordinate 22,101 of QANZ01034134.1, forward strand.
ATCAATGTTATATATATTGTTATCTCTTTGACGTTCCAATTTTAAGTTGTAATGACTATCTTGCAAATCACCATAAGCAAATAACATATCATTTTTATAAATTGAACATCGACCGTTTCCGTTAACACAAGTAAATCCTTCCTTATGAAAATAAGAAAGAGAAATTATATTTGAACTTAACGACGGTACAAAATAACAAGGAGATTCGACTTAACAGAAAATGACCCGTCACTTGAATGGCGCCAACAAGGAGATTCGACTTTGTTGTTTAGGGTAGGAGGGAGCGTGGCAATAACTTTACTGAAAATATGAGGAGGGAGTAATTCTTTAAACAAATGGAGAGGCCATTGTCCATTACTGTCTAGGAAATCCCGCACAAGCCTATCACGCTCATAATTTGTAAGAGAACCCATCGCCCAACCCTCCAAAGGGCCACATCTCTTAACCCAAGGGTCACGCCAAAACAGTGTCTCATTTTCAAAAGAATCAGAAATCACAAAAGTTCAATTTTTATTATAAGTAGTATAGGCTATATTACTTGCAATTATATGAATTGATAATAATTACCATTTCAATGACCTAATTTATTACAATTATGCAAAATAATATAATTAACTTGTTGATGTTTATAATATTTTGAATAATTATCTATTATAGAAGATTTCTCACTAATTGACAATTTTATGTAATAATGATAATTACAATTTTCATGACTTAGATTTTCGTAATTTACTAAAATGCATTAAAAAAAACTTAATGTCAAATAATTATCAATAATGCATAACATTGAATACACAAAGAAAGCTTTAAACCACATCAAATGGATTACTTAGGTGGCATTGATAGTTTGATGACTTTGCACTATGACAAATTTTGGTTGGTAGTTATGAATCCATTTGGTATTTAATTACAACACATTTAAATAGGAGATTGTGATTGGTGGAGACATGTCCAAGTGGCAATAAAATGTTTTAGGGGTTTGCTTTTAATTCTTACAAATATAGATATTCTTAATTACTTATCCCTCAAAACATTATTTTATGAGACAATATTTTAACTCTTACGGATTCCGTATTAGTAGGAGTAAAATAGAGTGTGTAAGTTCAGTAGCAGAGAAGGGGATCCTATGGATGTAGTGAAACTTGGAGATCATCAGTTACAAGAAATCATAAGTTCTAAGTATTTGGGAACGATAATACAGAGTAAAGGGAAAATAGAAGAGGACGTTAATCACAATATTCAAGCAGGGTGGATGAAATGGAGACATGCTTGAGGAGTTATTTGTGATAAAAAAAAAGTGTCACTTAAACTAAAAGGAAAATTCCACTACACTGCTATAAGACCCGCTTTGTTGTATGGTAGTGAGGGTTGGGCGATAAAAAGGCAGCATGAGTAGAAATTCAAAGTGACTGAGATGAGAATTCTTCGATAAATGTGTGGTCATACTATAAAAGACAAGATTAGGAATGAGATCACTAGAGAGAAAGTTAGAGTAGCACCCATAGTAGAGAAATTGGTTGAAACACATCTTAGGTGATTCGAGCATGTATAAAGAAGACCTATGGAAGCCCCGGTATGCAAGCCCCGGTATGCAGAATTCACCAAATAGTTGATTATCCTATAAACCGTGGAAGGGTAAGACAAAAAAAACTACCCACGAAATTATTAAGAAAAATTTATCTTTCAATAACCTCACGATTGACATGTGCAAGGAGAGAACGCGTTGACGTCCTTTGATCCATATAATCAACTCCACTCAATAGAAAAAGGCTTGGTTGGTGTTGTTGCGGCAGTATTTTATCCAGTAAATTCAATTAAACAATTGATTCAAAACCGTACAACAAAACATCATAATAATGAGAACTATGATGCATTGGTCAATGATTAAATTAAAAGAAACGATATTTTGTCAAATATAACACATAAAATATTAAAATGTAAATAAACAATTTGATTTGATTTAGTATAGTCAATTTTCATCCATTTTAAACAATCATATACTAACCATGTAGACAAGGGTCGGATGCGAGAAAATAATAGGGTTTAACAATTACCCCCTCTTAGAACAAAACAAACTACTCAAATATGTATAAAAGGCGGCATAGTAAACGAGACTCCCATTAGATGGGGTCTGGAGAGGGTCAGATGTGCGCATCTTTACCCCTACTATGCTGAGAGGTTATTTTCAAGATTTGAACTCGCGACCTCTAGGTCACCAGGCGACAACCTTATCGTTGTGCCAAAACTCACCCTCTTTAATCGAATATGTATAATAATTAAAAAAAAAAAACCAAAGTAGTCTAAACTAAACATTAAAGGCAGTTGACACGAGGCATTCAAATCCATACAATATTAGGGCCTCCTTGGGGAGAGCTTCATCCTGATCTCATCTCATTCAATCATCATCTCATCTTAAGATGGGATGAACGGTAATGGTTGGGTGTTTTTTGAAACCTCCATCTCATCTCATCTCATCCACATCATCATCTCATTCACAACATCATTTTATTTTCTCTTACAATTACTAATCTATCCCTACTTATACACCTATAATTACCTATACTTTAATACAAATAAAAAAAAATTAGACAAAATAGTAATTTTACATACCCTCATTTATTACACTTATAATTTTTTCTCTCTATCTATCACTTCTCATCATTTTTTTTTCTCTTTTCCACTCATTTTTTCTTTTTCTCTCTCTCTCACACACACACATACACCTCTCACACACATACACATCTCTCTCTCTTTCACACACCCACATACACTCTTATTTATATATATATATATAGAATTTATATTAATTTAATTAAACAAAAAATTTACAATATTATTATTTTTTTAGTTGCAATATTCCTCATTCTTCAATCATATTTGTCTCTTATATTATTATAGAAAGAGTAATGCTATAAAAAAATCCATTGCTTAAGCAATGGACTTTTTATAGTCTATCTCTCTATTTATCAAATCAAAAATTGAATATAAAACTTTGATGTGAGAGTGATTGATGGAGAGAGAGATAAACTGTAAAACTCTATTGCTTGAGCAATACAGTTTTTTATTGAGGTATGATAGAAAATTACTGAAATGGGCATAAAATAAGACAATCTCATATATTGTATTTTGCTTCAGTTTTCGGTTATTTTGAGTTTGGATATGTTCTATATATGTAGACAATGGTTCTATCCATATTTTTTTGTCAAATTAAAGGACTCATAAATCTAATAACGGTAATGTATTGAATGGAGAAAATACAAAATGGCTCACGTGTATGTACAGGATGGGAAAATATAGGGTTAAAGGGTCAATTTAGTCCTAAATGTATGCCTTAATATTCATTTTGGTCCATTATATTTCAAAATATTCAAATTGCTCCTAAATATTTGCAAAATGTTTCATTTTGGTCCCAACTATTGAATATGGCTTGTTTAGAGCTACGTATTGCTCCCGAAGAATACTTTCTTTATCTAGTTGGGACCAAAACAAAACATTTTACCAGTATTTAGGACCAAAATGAATTATTTTGCCAACATTTAGGATCAATATGAACATTTTGAAACATAATGGACCAAATGAAAATTAGGGCATACATTTTGGATCAAAATGAACAATTGACCAAACATTTTTGTGTTGTTTTGTTATTTGCATTATGGTCCCCAAACTATTCTTTGTTATTTTTTTTCGTTGGATTTCACAAATAGACCCGATTATTGATGACTGGGATTTCGTGTAAGCCCCAAGTTATCATTTACACATGTTAGGGATTGATTAATAGGACCGGTACAAATTTATGGACCAAATTGTATTCTTAAAAATAATTCCAATATTATTTTCATTTTGACCCATCATCTCATCCACTTGGATTGACCTCTAACCCTTCATCCAAAATTTTCTCATCTTCACGCTTTCCAATACAATATTACACTTTCCAATATCATCTCATCTCAATATTATTCTAATCAAAAGACAACCAAACACCTATCATCTCATCTTATTATCTCCATCTCATCTCATTATTTCCTACCATTAATACCCCTATACAAATTACAAAAATCCATAAACTTATTTCTACCGACCACAATCATTACATACCCTTTTATATAATTTCACACTCTATTTAACATCATTTTCTCTAAAATCACCTAAACACCAATACATCATCTCATCTTATCCAATTAAAAAATAATCTCATCCCATCCATTTAGTTGAACTTGGATTAAAATCATATTGCTCCCAAACAGACCCTTAATGTGGTGGTACCACCTGGAAATGTTCAGAAATGTATACTGACCCAACCACTAAAGGCATCATTATTAACAATGAACCTCATCACAAATCAGAGGGTGGGAAGAAAAGAATTAAAAACTCATCACAATGTGCATTATTTTCAATTCCTGATATCACTCTACAGCCCCTAAAAGGGAAGGCAAGAGTTCCGAGTAAAATTTGTCTTTGGCCTCAGTTCCAAACAAATAAATGGCTACTAAATTTTCTACAGCAACCTGTGGATCATATATGATGTTTTCCGCATTAAAATGATCTTTCCTCTAATTCCATTAAAAAAGAAAACAAAAAATCCAATGAAAAAGCAAGAGTACTTGCTAAGCTGGCTGCAACCCAAATTTGTAGTCCTGCTAGTCGGAACGTGCTAATCTATTCTCCAACTGTCAAACCAAACCCAAATTTGTAGTCCTTTTTCACGTGATCAAGCTGCATTGGATAAAAAAAAAAATAAGTCAAGTAAAAGAGGAAAAAACAACCCAGAGTTGAACCATTGAGATATATATCTACAAAGCATTTCACATGACTGGAATATTATCCACAATGCAAAATGCACAACTTATTCATATAATCCTCCCAAACTGTACACTTAAAGCAGAAGAGGAGCAGACACTCTTACCTCAGCTGAAAGAATGAAGTTAAGACCCATATTTAATCGCTCCTCAAGGAATGCAGCAACACAGCCATTGGAATCAATCTTTCCTCTAAGGCGGCACTATAACAACCACAACAGGATGTGGACAGTAGATAAGTTCAAATTACATGGAAAACAGACAATATGAATCACAAATTTATCTTTATTGTCCTTTCAAAAGGAGAGCTTCCAATTAGATTTTCAGCCTATTGGTGAACTCAGCAACCCAAAATCAACTAATTGTGAGGATTACCAGAAATTTCAGAACATCACAAAAACCTTCCAGATCATTAAGAAAAGGCACATTCATCATCTATTATTTTGAAAATAATAAGAGATCATCTATTGTATGGATCATAGTGTGGTTGATGGACGGAGTGGGTGGAGTAATAATTGAGAAAATATCTAAATGTGAAGCCTGCCATAATAAATTCTCAACTTTACTCCTCTCCCACTGATCCTGTTAGTACTGTCAAATAGGCTTAGCCAATTTATCAATGGATCACAAAACCCATCCACATACCCTGTCTTGGCTTTTAGCCTAACACCATTTCTTTTAACAAAATGTTTTTTAACTAAAATTTGTAAGATAATATTTGCATGAAAAAAATTAAAAATAAGAATGAATATTGTACATTATGAGTAATACTATAATTTTCATATTTATGATTACTGTAATTATATGGAGGATATCTGATATTATAATAAAAATTTGTATAACATTACTTTTTAATTCTAAAAATTAATTTATACTTGAAAATTATAATTTGAAACAAAAATAATGTGAAAGGGCAACATACAATTAACAACTAACAAGAAGCATACACAAAACTAAAAAAGAAAAAGAAAAATGAACAGAAAAGCTGAGGGCTTAGATTCCTGCTCATTTAAATGAACAAAAAAGCTGTATTACGAGTTACAACCATTATAATAAAAAAGTCTCAACTTCTTAATATGGTGGCATTGACGCATTATTTTAGAGCATGACTTAATTCCAGCAAGAAAAAGGAAACCTGTCTAAGGATGTAATCATAACCAAAGCTTGCAGTGACGTCTCTTGACATGTAGTTATACATGAACTCTGATGCCAGAGACACCTGAAATACACATTTTGAATTAGAAATGGAGTTGAGTTGAGAACACTATTACTCTGCTCTGCTTTGATATACTCACCTTCTCAGATACCTTCTGAACATAGCTTAGGAGAACCATTCCAGTGCTAGCTACTTGCCCTGTAGCAACCTACATGCACATAAGCCAGTTAAATTGTTGTCTGGGAAAAAAGGTCAGTTTGATAAAAGGATTTATTATTGTGTCAGTTGAGGAACATTTGCAGAACATTGATTAAGACATAAATTAGAACATATAGTTGATGGGTAGATAAATAATACTCATGGGATCATGGGACCACGGTATCAGTTAATACAAAGAAAAATTTATTGTACATGTCTAAGAGAGAATCAAAGGAACCATCAGTCCTCTAACTATTTAAGTTTAATGTATTGGTATTCCCCTTTAGGCAAGCATTAATGTATAAAACTCCACTACTACCTCCCAAAAGATCTCTGTAGAGAACAGAAAAGACAAAAATAGAAGAAAAACAAGTCTTGACTCTTCACTCAACAAGTTATCAAACCAAAATTTATAAGATCCTTAAAAATGCATAAAAAAGAAATGGGTGGTGGGGAGAAAAAGTAAATATCATATATTACAAAGTTTAAATGATTGTCATGCAGGATCTCATCTCTTGAGAAAGATGGATGACATCCCTTACAATCAAGTTGTCAAAGGTGACCAACAGATCAAAATGTACTTGCTGTCATTCATTAACCCAAATGACAACCTTAGTTTTGCTGAAACTACACAGACCTTTGTTTAATTCACCTATATGAAAGGCTTACGAGAGGACGGATATTTGTCTCATAAAAATTCAAAGTTAGAGGAGGTTGGCGTAATTTCAGCAAAACCTCAACGGATAATGTGTCCTCTTAAGTATTTTAGGCATATGATCCCTCTCTTTTCTTCAGGAAGGTTAGAAAATCAGAAAACTTGATGCCACTTGATGCAGTAGCACAGCTATGATACAGCAACTACTAGCAGACAGGTTGTAACCGTAGCAAGAAAATAAAGACATTCTATAAGTAAATGAATAGAAATATGTAAAATAAGAAAGTATGCGATGAAGGGGGAGCTACCTATAATGTAAGAAGGGGCAATTTTTAAGCAATCATACCATTTTATCAGTGCTGTAGCGAGCTGCATAACCGATACCGGACTTCCGATGCTGACCAGCCCAAAATACCTCTCCACCCAATGATAAATGAGGTGATACACTCTGAACGACAGTCAGTGCATTCAGTAAGAATTTAGATAACCTCAAATGCACAAAATAATTGTCCTACGTGACGTAGTAGGTTGGGCAAAGAGAAGTTGATGATTAAGGGCAACAATAATGAAAATAACAATTTACTATGTATCCTAAATCATCATTGTTCACAGATGAATATGTTGTGATAAATAAGCGTCCCTAGTACTCCACTTCTGTAAACTTGATAGAACATAAAAAGTAAGAAGTCCAATTAATTAGATCACATGACACATACCTTTCCACTATGCACATCATTAATCATTACGTCAGTTTTCAATAAATGGGGTTATTTCCATCCAATCCATAATCTAACTTCATACCAAGAATTTTCTAGAACTATTGGTCTTAAAATGAACCTAAAAACTGAAATTATAAATTAAATAGTTATTATCACCATAAACTTTGAAGCACCACCCATTATACTAATAGGACCAGTTATGCTTATTCCACAAGCTCTCATCCTATGAAGCATGAACACTTCAATTTGAGGGAGTGTCACCATGTCAGACAACTGTCCATGTTCAACAACAATACGGAACTCATACGACACATGTCCATAAGTGAATATAAAAACATTTTTTGCAACTTTGACCAGCAAAAAATAGAAAAAAAAAAAACGACACATGACATATGTCATGAATAGATTTTTTAATTTTAAAGTTTTCATCAAGATATATTAATCTTTAATTGTTTTTTCATTTCTTGTCTACTGTTGGAATTATATATATATATATGTATATAAATATATGCAATGTCGTGTTCCATATCCATGCCTGTGCTTCGTAGCTCACATCCTAACACAGCATCACTATTTACATTAAACCTTAGTACAGCCCAATTAATATCCTTCAATATATAAAATGGAACATCTCAAACCTACAAGTCGTTTATATCACTGTTTTAACAGACTCAAATAACAGAACCTACTTGGTGAGAAAATTCTTTAATCAAAATTTTGAGAGTTACGATAATGAAAATGAACTACATAGAAGATCATTCAGATGATAAATGAGGGTGCTGCCTTAGCTACTACTCAACATGACAAAGATTACAAAATTAATCAACATACAGCTTTATCTTCCTCACCACAGTTGGTCACTTTAATTTCTAATTAAGCAGTGCTCACTACATCAGTAGTCATATTGGATAAGCCTATTAAGTAAATCAATAGGGAGACATGGAGCCTCAGGTGAGTCCTGGTCATGTATATCATCATAAGTTCAAAACCTAAAGCATGACACAAGCTCCAACATGAATTCATTTTAAAGCATATGTGTGTTACTTTAAAATAAGAATGTGGCATCCAGAAGGGCAGAGCAAATCAAGAAAGAAAAAAGTTTCATTATATTGTATTTTACAATTTCCCAGGCTACACAAATATGAATATAAACACAACTGTATCCATTATATTAAAATTTGATGAAATCATTAAGCAATATTCACGGAGAGAAAAGGTTAACATTCATGAAATAGTGAACTTATTCATTGAATTCTACCCCTCCAACTGACGTGTGAAAACAACAATTTTTGTAGCACTCCGCTAAGAAAATTGATCCTTTCACACTTGTTCTAAAATACAGAGCAGGCCATTACAATAGAACCAACAATTTCAAATATTTTATAGAGAAAAAAAAAAAGAATTAAAGGTCTTTCACATATCAAGTAGATCCGCTACCTGAATATAACTTGCTCCAAATAAAGCTCCATTCCCAAGTTGAAGCTGTGTCCTGAAGTCTTTACCCTGCATATATACAATGGTTTATGAATTTTATGATGAGAAAAAACCTCTAAGGTGAGCAAATGCACTCAGAAGTTTTTTAAAAAAATGCACAACCAACAGAGGAAGTCATCAATGTTCCATCTAAAACAGAAAATAGTGGTTCTGGTGTTTACCTTGTAATCAAAGTTTGCCATACCATGAGACATATGTGGCTCATTTGTAAGCTGTCCAAACACATGAGAAATAACAGGTTATGCCAAATCAGGTAGAAAAGAAAACAGTGCAGAAGAATGAGAACAGGAAGCACAAGAGGAGTTTGGTATCCAAAAATGGGTAAATATATTGGCTATACTGTAGACCAGGTATTACTTCTGGTGCCAGCAACTGTTAGTTATCAGCTTAAATTAAAGGAGACCCATCAAAGTAGTAGCAACGTTTATAAAAAAAGAGTTTAAAACATAGAATACCGCTAATTTGGGGGTGCCAGTACAAATCTGGAAATGTCAGACTGCAGACCATTTCAAGACTATAGGATTCTCAATTGAACAAGCGTACCTGAGCATTGGCCTTTAAAGTTAGATTTTCTGATAAATCACACTTGACTCTTGCATTTAGCCTTCCATCAGTCATTATTCTCCCAAAAAGCATCAGCTGCAGAAAACCACTCACTGAGAATGCAATTTAAACAGAACCTCAGCTATCATAAACGAATTGCTATTCACTGCGGCTTACCTTGGGGTCAATAAAGTTTGCACCAAACTCATAGTGAGCCGTAGGGATTTTAATGGTTTCTGAGGATGGAGAAGGAACCTCGGTAGGCCCCATGAACAAACTGATTAAGAAACAAAAAATAAATAAATAAATAAGCCCACACAACTTAATCCTAAAATGAAATGTCACAAATTACCTATGACTAAGAGAGAACTTTTGATTGAGACCCTTGGTGAAATCAAACCGCATCCCCTCAAAAAGCTCTGGTTTCAAAGACACTGTTCACAAGCATAAACGTATTCCAGTGTTAAACGCTTAAATAAAAAACCCAAGAAACTAACCGCAGCTCCATCGCCCTCCACATTTTAATCCAACATATTATTCAAGCTACTTGTATTTCAATGTTGAATAGAAAACAATCTGAACTTCCCTTTGACCATTATCATGAGCATTACCAAGAACGGCAAACCACAGATAACTAGAAAATAGAAACCAACATTGAAATGACAGTTCTCCTCAATTCAAAATGATCACGAAAACAATAAATAAATACACAGACGACAGCAATGTCAAGCCAAAGAGTGAGAAAAGAGAGACTGACTGAGAGCTTCACGGTGGACTTCTTCATAGGGAATCGGACAAGGAAGGTTCAGGTAATCTACTTTCTCTTCCACCTTAATCTTGGTGCTAGTGTCAGCTGCTGCTGGAACGGGAATTGGAGGAGCGATGGTCGCCATTGTTGAGAAAACCAAGCTTGAAGTAGCAGGAAGTGGAAGAAGAGAAGGAGAAATAGAGAAAGACGAAGATCTCTAAATCCCCCAAGCTTTGTTCTAAAACCCTAAAGTTTTTGCTTTGTAACGCAGCTTATAAGAGTGAGCATGCATTTCGGCATTTCGCATTTGGCCTGTTTACGGTTGGTACCCGACCCGTTTATGCGTTTGGGATCCGTATACGAAGCCCCGCCTTAAATGTGAATTTGAGGAAGTTACCACCACATGATGAACTAGCTAGACACATTGAAATGTCAAATTTTAAAATTACATGATATTATACCGTATATAGCATATATTTAAATATAAAAATAATTAAAAATTTATAAATTTTGATAAAAATATTGAAAATTATAATAATTCATAATATAGGTCATATATATTATTATTTTTTATTGTTTGTCATATTAAAGTCACACAAAGTAATTTTATATTTTGAAACTTATGAATATGTGTTGTAGGAGTGTCGTACAGATGTCGAACATGACAATGTATCTGACAAGCTTTTAAAATGAAGTATTCATGCTTCATAGCTATTAAAAAATTGTTGGCACATAAAATTAAATTCTTAAGATTACAAAAAAAAGGCTATAGTGCACTTTTGGTCCCCATAACTTTGGCAAATGTCTCAATTTGGTCCCATAACTTTTTTGTTGCAATTTTGGTCCCATAACTTTTTAAAGCGTCTCACTGTTGGCTCTAAGCTGATTTCCATCCATTATTTGTCGCTAAAGATGATCTGACATACTGAGTTGGATGATGACAACATGCTTGAATGGAATACTTCAACGATTTCAAGATATCAATGTCAAGTGGTTTCGTGGGACCCTTGCTTTGATCCAATTTTTTGTGCTTTCCTTAGTAGAAGAAGAGGAGAGCTTTAGGGTTTATTTAAGAAAGGCAAAGTCCAAGGGGGAAGAGGATTTTGAGACACACTCCAGCAAGAAGAGAAAGAAAGAGAGGAGAAAAAACGAAAAGTGAAGGGAAAGTAAGAGAGACGAAAAAACAGAGAAAAGACGAAAAGATTTTTGAAACTTTTCTTGAGCATTTGAGGGAGATTTCAATGAGGATTGGAGTTTTCTAGTGAGTTCTTGAGTTTCCCGATGATTCCTGTATATTTTTTTCGTTGAGATTGGTGAGATTTCTGGTAAGTTTCAAACTTTTTGCGTTTTTTAGTTTGGTACCTCAGTCATTTTCTTTAATTCATGGTTTGTGTATTTTTAGTCCATTTCTTGAGGAATTCATTGATTAGAGACCAAGATGTAAGGTTTGAGAGTCTTTAGGGATGCTTTCTCTCTTTTATTTTTACAGTTAGGGACTAAAGTGAAAAGGATTTAAAGGTTTCAAGACTGAACCGTAATTTCAAGGACTCATTTGTAATTTTTCTGAGTTAATCTAGTGCAGAGCTTTAATTCATAAACTGACCCAAGAAACTCTTTTGAAAGTTCATTTTAGTCCCTGCAAAAATGGTTAAAATAACCTGAATGTAAAAAAGGAAAGTTTGAAGACGGGATATAAAATACAGTTTTTATTTTTCTTTTCTCTTGCTTCCATTCTTTCCTTCTTTTCTTTTAGGCAAAACACCCTTTCATGCCCCTAACATTTGCTGTGATTTTCAGTTATGCCCATAACGTTTCATTTGTGTTCCCAATGTGAAACGTTAGTTTCAATTATGCCCCCACCCTCGTTAGTGTACTGTTTTTCGAAACTTTTGAGCTTCGATCCGTGTTTATTTCAGTTTGTTTTGATAAATGAGTTTATGATTACTCATTTTCGGCTCCTAAGGATCATTTTGCACATGGAAATTTTGAGAAAAATGCTTCGTTTTGCTGCATTTCTTTTTGTCCTTTTTGGGGTTCATCGGGTCCAATTTTCTTCGGATTTGGGGCTATTTTGAGCTTAATCTTTGAAATTGATCCAAGGAATCAAGTTTGTGATATACGAAAATTAAAACCCATATGAAATTTGATCAAAACCGAGCTCAAATCGTGCGAAAAATGGTGTTTTTTTTGTGGATGATTGAAATTGGGGACATAATTGAAACTAACGTTTTACATTGGGGGGCAATTGACAAAAATGAAATGTTAGGGGCATAACTAAAAATCACCGCAAACGTTAGGGGCACGAAATGGTGTTTTGCCTTTCTTTTATTTTTTTGATTATTTTTTCTTTCTTCTTTTTGTTAGTTCTTTTTATTTATTCTTTTTATCATTATTATTTTACTCATTCCAGTTTTATATTTTTAATTTAATTTTATTTTGTTTTTTGGTTTTAATTTTATTTTATTATTATTATTTGGTTTTTTGTTTTCTTTTATTTGCTTACATAATGTTGCTTTTTATTTTTATTTTGTTTTATTTTCATTTCTATTGTTTAGTTTTTTTAAAATGGTATTTTTGTTGTATTTTTTTATTTTATTTTAGTTATGTTATTTATTTTTCTTCTTTTTATTTTATTTTTGTTTTATTTTATTTTGTTCATTATTTTTCTATTTATTGGGATTTTATTTTTAATTTATTTTCATTTTTAATTTTATCTTTTATTTATTCTTATTTCTTTTATGCTTCCTAATTTCTATCCTTTTTTTAGTTTCTCTATTATCTTATATCATGCTTTTTAGTAATGAAATCATGCATTTTAGAGATAATTTGTCTTGTTTAATAAATCGAAAGATACGTATACTTATCATAGGTTAAGGAAAGTACCTTATTTTCATATGAGGTGGCTCGCTATTTCTTACCTTAAGGTATAAGAAATCATCTCACTGTACACGACCGTTAACCGGTGCTTGTGGGAAGAGGACTTAGGATGTATTAAGATTTGCATTGCACTTTCAAATTACGTATTTTTGTGCTTTTATTGTAATTTTGTGTGATGAAATCGGGTTCCAACGATCCAATGTTTTATTCTGAAAATTAGAAAATTAATTCTTTTTATTAGGATTTTTGGTTTTTTAATAAATATTTCATGATTTTCAAAGAAAAAAAATGTTTTCGTTTCAAAATTTTTCAAAAAATACAAAACACATGTTTTTATTACTTTGTAGAGTCTTACTTAGAATAAAATCATTTTAAGGTAAAAGACCTGTTGGTGCACCTAACGTTTGGGGTCAGTTTCAGTTATGCCCTAACATTTTTTTTGTGTCAGTTATGCCCCCAACGTTTCACATTATATATTGTCAATTATTTATACCCTAACCTTAACTTTTTTGGATCAAAGTCCTATTTTTATCCCTCAATTTTGTTCAAAGTTCCGTTTTGGTCCCTCAGCTCAAAGTCCTTCATTCACCATCATCTTCACCGCCACCGTCAGCAGCAGCAGCAACACCACCGCCGCTGAGCTTTTTTGGCAAGATTCGTCTTCTCTGATGAACTTTCTAACGAGACACATGATGGCCCCGATGACTACGAAAACTCCAACAACATCTTCAAAAGCATTTTAAATGTTTTGATCTAGTTATTTTCTGTACACTGTACTATTTTTCCCAACTCATAAATTATTTAACATAAAACTGATGACAAATATTCACCCAATAACCAACAAGTGGTTGGTCCAAGTAGTAAGCGACTTGGTTCCGCTTAAGCAAGGTCCCGTGTTCGAGTCCTTGTGAATGCAGTTACCCTTGTTGGAAGACTCACCCACCATAGCTGAAGGTGCATCCGTGAGTACCCACATCTTGAAGATGAAAGGGTACATAGATCACCTTAGTAGGCTGGGATTTCCCATTACCTCAGAGCTTGCGACGGATTTGATCCTGAACTCGCTGCCTAGAAGTTATGACCAGTTTGTTATGAACTTCAACATGAATGGAATGGAGAAATCGGTTTCTGAACTGCATGGGATGCTCAAGACTGCTGAGGCATCCATCAAAAAGGCGCCTAGCACTGTCTTGATGGTTCAGAAAGACCAGGGGAAAGGGAAGGGCAAAGGAAAGATGAAGGGTAAAGCCCCGGTTGGTGAGACCAAGCCAGTGGCCAAGCCTAACCCGCAACCTGCCAAGAAGGCAAAGCCCTCCAAGGATGCGATTTGCTTTTTCTGCCAAATGCCAGGACACTGGAAGAGAAATTGCAAATTGTACATGGAAGTGTTGGAAAACAGTGGGGATCAAATCCCACCTGGCGTCGTTCATGTCTCCACAGGGTGACCACCAAGCGCACCTCAGACATTAGTTTTACGGTCTCCGTCTCCACGAGACTAACCCTATCGCCGGGACCGCAAGGGGTAAGAGTCAACACTTCGTCACAGGTCACACTACGAGAACCCCCTCTACGGCAGAACTCTTTCAAACTAGCTCTGATACCACTGTTGGGGAATCACAGAGCGGAGCGCAGCGGAAGCAAAAAGTAATAACTTAAATAAACAGCACAACTTTGTGATTCGCTACAGGATCCACTAATCGAATTCATACTAGGAAACGGAAAGAAGTTTACCAACAGTCAATTCGTGGCTTTGAACTCTGCGATTCTGAGAAGTCCACACGAGCGTGTCATTCCTCCACTGGTAATCCACACGAGCAGTTTGGTGACACCAAGGTGCTAGCCTTCAGTTCTCTGTCCCAAGAGAACTTGGGACCTCAATCTACGGCTCTTAAAATTCAAGAACAATTCTTGAACCTTAAGAGGAAGTGGCGCCTAGGATCACAAGAACTATTCTTGTTTTTCACTCCAAACCCTAAAATTAGTGTTCAAGTCAAAATCCTCTCACACTTAGAGATAGTCGACTCTTTCTCTCTCTACACTCTAGAGATAGCCAAATTTTCTCTCTCTTAAAAATGACAAGTGTTAAAGTCGACTTGGCCTAGCTCTTATTAATAGAGTTGGGAATTTGATAATTATAATTAGGGAATCCCTAAATTAGTGGATTATCAAATTATAAAATTATAAGATTACAATAATATTATAATGGGAATTTGAAGGCTGAATGGGGTCGTAGACGCCCGTTGGCTGATACATTCCGTTGGGTCCTCCTTGGACGTAGGAGCCATATCCCGAGTAGTACTAGGGATAGTACCCTTGAGGATAGTAATACCCCTGTGGTGGGTAGGCGTAAGCACCATACCACACTTGCGGCTGGGTGGGCTGGTTGGTGGCGACCACGTGATTTGTTGGTGGCAAGTTTGAGGGTGCCTGCTGCTCTTGACTTCGAAGGTTTTCACTTGGGGGAATGGGTTCTGGGTTGTCGTTACCAGGATTTTCAGCAACTTGTTTCCCTTTCCCCATAGCTATGTTTTGGATGTCTTTGCGGAGTGCTTCCATCTCCATTCGCATGTCTGCCTTAAAGGCAGCAATTCCATCATCTGGTGTTATGGTGGTTTGTCCCGTCGGCGCGGGGTTCGGCAGCGTTGGTGTTTCCTGAATGCTCGGAAATCCAGGGGGAGAAGCGAGCGTCGAATCCTGCAAGGATTGAGTCACTGAACCTCCCGGAGTTAGATAATCGGCTAGATTTGATGTCATCTTTCTTTCTCTGGTTCAGGTGAACACGCAGGTTAGAAAACACATATAAAGAATAGATTTACGTGAGCTTTTCTAGGAGTTCATCTCATGCGAAAAAGAAATCAAAACGTAAACCAGAAATTTAAAGATAACAAATAAAATAGGACTTTGTATGAAAGTCCCCACAGACGGCGCCAGTGATGAACTAGGTTCTGGCCAGGGGTCATTACCTGGTTCAGGTGAGGTAACTCTGGGTTGAAGATTACCTGCAAGACAATGAACACACAGGGTGGCCCTGCGATTCACCTCTGATGCTTAAGTTAATAAGGGTTATGTGCTCAATAGTGTCAATTCACTGAGTAGATAGCGTACCTTTTTCCAGTATAAAGGGCTAACCTTTTATATTGGCTGTGGGCAATCTGGCGTGATCTTGTCATAAATGCCTTGATGCTTGATTGTGATCCTTGGCTCCCACGTAATTTCCTTTTCTGTGAAAGGTGCCTTGATGGCTAAGGCGTTATCAAGGGGAAAGGATCTCTGAGTGATTTGCCTTGGTTGACAGCGGATCTTGATCGATCCTTGATTGGTTCTTGATTGATTCAGGAAATGTTTCCTTATTTGTTGCTTCACGGACGCCCATCTCCTTCGTGGTTGCGGGCGTCCTCGCCGTAGCGGAGTTAAGGGCGTCCTTACCCATACAACCCATCTGGTGGGCTTATGGCGTGTTGGGCCAAGGGCCTTTCCTACCTTTTGGGCCTCCTAATTATTGAGCCTATCATCAATCTTATTATTTAAAATCTTAAAATAATATTTCAACGCTCATATGCTATAAAAAA
>QANZ01034142.1:0-19926 GCA_003254925.1 Chamaecrista fasciculata
CATCTTTTCTCACTTAGTATAAACATAGTTAGTGGATCCTGGAAAGAATCACAGAGTTAGCTTTCAGTTTTATTCGAGTTTTAGTTTAAAAATTTTTAATTCTTCCGCTGCGCTCCCTCTGTGATTTCCCAACAATGGGACCGTATCATCGTATGATACTTATTATGGCATGTTTATCCCATCTAATGCCTTGAGGTCCAAATCTGATTTGATAACCTCATTAAGTCACACAACAAAACTTGTGAATGGCCAAACTCAGAACAATGAGGCGAAAGCCCAACCCTATATCATCAAGGCCCATTAAACACGTGTAGCTTGGGCTATCACCGCATCCAATAAACCAAGATTTCAATGAGGGATTGCGTTGAATCTTCCATTCACCCGTGTCTCCTCAAGATAAAAGTAGATACGTGTAGCTTGGGCTATGACCGCTCCATAATGATCAAGATTTTAACAGGGTGTTTTATTGATGGCATTAAAACTTAAGATTTTATAAGGGTTCAATTTTTTGTTCAATTTTAAATTCAATTTTAATATTAAACGAGTGTGCCAAGTGTTTATCCCCATGTATCATATACATATAAACACATGCACGAATTTTGTATCTTATACAAAATCCTACGCTCGTATCGAATATGTGGTTGTGCGTACAAAACATAAAATTTGCATGTTAAAATCGTGACCCCTAAACATTCATCTAGCGCCAATTTGTATCATATACAAAAACTAAATGCATAAAATAACCGTGCTTAGATATGGCTCATCTACCCTAAATTCCCTCAAGCCAATGAGAGAATCTTTCTAAAAGAAAAGGAAAAATTACATTGGGAGACCTCATTTGAACATATGAGGGGAGTGAGGTGAGAAAAGAAATTACATCCAGAATTTAGGGAGACGACACGCAGGCCGTATTTACCAAAATAACATCTAGAGCCATATCCAACACCATACTCATACATGAACGATTTCACATATACATTCACGGCATCAACATCCAACAACACAAAAAAAAAACAACTTTGATTGTGTTCAATTAGGGGTTGTGCAATTAACATGCCTTCTTGAAAAATAAGTCTTGCATCAATAATTCAAGAATTCAAGAATCATATTCAAGAAGCCGAATTCATTGACCCAAAAATTATAAATTCACAATTTACAATTTTCGGCCACCCTACAATAAAATAATCAAAACAATTTTAATTAAAAAACACATAGGGTTTCGGCCAAGACCTAAACTTTTCAGGAAAATTTTAATCAATCAAATTGATTACCTTATGTATCAAATACATAAATTTGCACCATTCTTAGATTAGGTTAAAATCGTGTGGTGGATAATCGCAAAATTTGAGCATATCGAATGAAAAACGGTAAACATACAAACATACATCAACATGTATATTCACAAAACTAGCATAAACACAAAGTTAGCGTGGCTCTGATACCACTGTTGGAGATTATGGAGCAAACACAGCGGAAAAGGTAAAATTAAAAATTTTATAATTCCCTCCATAGGATCCACTAATTGTGTTTATACCAGTGAGATAAGATGTTTACTTAAATCAAACGGATGCTTGAATGATTGCAATTCCAAGAAGTCCACAGACCCGTGTCCTTCCTCTGCCGGTGATCCACACGAACAGTTTGGCAGATACTCAGGTGCTAGCCTTCAATCTCTTCTCAAAGAGATTATGGGAACCAATCTACAAATCTTGAAATTTCAAGAACACTTCTTGAAAGATCCAAGAATCAAAGTGGAGCACAATTTCAAGAACACTTCTTGAAAAACAAGAACCAAGTGGCGCACTAGTATGGAATTTTTCCTCAAAAATTCCTCACCAAAACTCAAGAGATGAGCACACTACCAAGAACGAATTTCTTGGCCACACTTACTCTAGGTTTTTCGCCTCTCTTTCCTCTCACACACAATTCGCCCTTTAAACCCTAAGTTTAGGGTTAGTTCGAAACTCACCCTTTGTTTTCTCCACTTAGGATATGCGACTTCTTTGTGCTTTTAAAGAGTCTCCATTCCTCAAATTAGGGAATCACAAAATCTTGATTATAAGATTACATTAATATTATAATTCAAGATTAAGAGGCAATCTCAATTTAAATTTCAAGATCATATCTTGAAACCTAAATCTAGAATGCACACTTCCCATTGGTTGGAATGAGTCAAGAGGATTTGAATTCTTAATTAAAATATTACATTAATATCTTAACCTAAAATTCAAAATGCATTCTTGAAATTCAAAATGCAAGATCAAATCTTGCATTTGAATCTCCAAGAATTCGCCCCCTTCTTGTTTGTTTTATAGGAATTTAATAAATAAGAAAACAATCCTAACTCTTAGGAAGTTATAACCAACTTATTAATTTCCTTAACAAATTGAATTAAAATATTACCCTGATATCTTTATTCAAATTTAAATCTTGAATTCAAATTAACAAAATCATATTTCATTAATTAAATTCAAGAGTGAGGCGTCATCTCATCTTACTCTTCAATATTAGAGAATTTAATAAATCAATAATCCCCTAACTCTTAGGAGACTTAGTCAATTCATTATCCCTAATATTCTAAATGAGAATTCAATTGTAAATAGAATAATCAAATTAACTATTTAACAATTAATATATTTAAACTTGTCTAACAAATTTAAATATTACAAATATAGATTTAATTTAAGACAAGACTTCATGTCCTAAGACATTCAACTATGTCTTAAATTGTGTCACTAAAGTGACTCACGAATTAACCCTAATTTGTGTCCCATTACAGTATCTTGATCCTGCTCATGTGTAACCCAGCAGGTCTCATGTGAAATTGGCAGCAAGCCATCTCTATGACTCACAAGTCGAGAGCGGAGTCTAGCAAGCCATCACGACTACCCAAAACACGTGAGTTATCGTTTTAACATTAACGACTTAACCTTAGTACCACCTTGTCATAATCCCTATTGTCACACGATATTTTGGTCATGGATAAGGCATGGGAAAGTCATCCTTGTAATCCAAACCATAACTTTCTCGATTCCTTGATTTAGTCTCATTACCCTGTGTGGCCACACATTCCTTGGACAAACTCATCGAGGGGCCCAGTCAAATATCTCTCAACTTAGTGAGGGACAAAATTTCTTATTGGTCAACCACATTCCTCAGCACGGCAAAAAACTAAACTCGTACCTAGCCTGTATGGCTACCCTGTTACGGGCAACATTGGACTAGGCCAAAGTTCAGCATCTACAACGCCGGAATAATGAATACCTCATGTCTAAGGGCATCGTGACAGGTGTACAGGAGAGACTAGCTCATGACTAAAACCATGCAGGACTCTCCGGGTCGGTCCAGCAACTTGTAACCCATTACATAATTGCACCATGACTCTCGAGAAGCATCACATGTGTGTATCTCTATACACCGAAGTCATGCTAGTCTTAGTTCATTCACGTTCCCACGTGAATAATCGACCAGGGACAATTTAGAATAATTATCACATAATTAATCAAGGATTGTTATCATAGTAAACATGCTAATAATATGATAACGACATAATTTATCATTAATAAATCAGTCAAACAATATATTCATACATATAAAATGATTGACCTTAGGGCACAATCTCTATAAGTATGTACTGTAGGTATGTACTAATGCATTATAGAAAGAGGTGGAGAAAAGAAAAAAAATATATATGTCCAACACATTTATTACTTAATAAGAATTGTACTTTCTCTTTAACTCATCCTATCTCTAAAGTGGAGAGTATATATCACTAGTCATGATTCAAAGGATCTGGATGCTCTAAACATAAATTAAATTGCACTAAAACTCTTTAAATTTTAGGTCGAAAGCAAAAAGTACTTGAGTTTTAAAACTTAACTGACATACTGCTTAAGTTTTCAATTATGTTCGTTTAAGACTATTAAGTTTTAAAACTTGACATATAGACCTCATGAAATTTAAATTTTGTTCACTTAAGATTATGATTTTTCAAAAAACTGAAGTTATTTAAGAGTTTTAAATGAGTAAAATTAAAAACTCAAGTAGTTTGTCTGCTAAGTTTTAAAACTCAAATGTAAATGAGTAAAGTTGAAAACTCATAGTCTATTCGTCAAGTTTTGAAACTCAAAAATATTTTTTATCCTCGATCTAAAATTTAGGAGTCTTAATTCAATTTATTCCGATATACCTGTAATATAAGTAATTAATTATAGCCTTTTAAATGATTGAATAAGTATAAGAATTGCTTGGGACTTTTGTCTTTTTCGTTTTTTAGACAAAAATAACAAGAACAAATAAATAATTAGAGTCTGGCCAAAAAAAAAATAAGTAATTAGAGCACTAGTGATGTGTGTAAAAATAACATCAATGTTTAGTGTGTTCTATCTAAATATTTTAATATCAATGTAAAATTAAGATCTTAAAAAAGCAAATAGAAATTTGTTCAGAAGACTATGTAAAAAATTTTAAAAATAATAACGCTTATCAAGAACTTATGAATCAAAATATGAAAGAGGAAAATCAATCCCTTTACATAACTTTGAATCTTTTTTCTTTTTGCGAGTGAGCCAACTCACACAAACAAAGTATTGCCAATAATTTATAATTAATACTCCTAAGAAAATGGAGAACAAAACATCTCATAAGAAAAAAGAAAAAGAAAAGAAATGACCGATGAGAATCAAGAAATGTTATTCCTATTCTATCAAGCAACATTCACATGTGCATAATCCCCTTCAAATACTTCCATTTGTAATTTTGACACAATAACACTTAAGGTTGTTTGTTGGGCGGTTTTGAACAAAAATTTTAACCGTATTGCTCACATCGGTTTGAAGTGATTCTTAACCAAGTGATTAAAAATAATTTGTTTAACCGAATCAAACCAAACCAATAAATTGGTGGTTTGGGCGGTCGGTTTGATCGGTTAAAAAACTTATTAGTTATTTTTATTAATTATTTATAAAATTAGAAAGAAAAAATATTGTTTTGAAGTAGTAAGCTTAGTTTATAGTATAGATAAAAAAAAAATGACAAACAAGATTAGAGATATGAGGATGAAATTGTATGACAAAAAATAGTAGTTAGTCATTGTTTGAGGTAAAAAACTTTTATGATTCAATAAGACAATAAAATAAAAAATATGATAAAATCAAATGATGATAAAAAAATTAATAATTATTTTATTAAATATAATCACAAATAACACTATATAAGTAAAAAAAAAACTATATATAAATATTAACGGTCGGTTCGGTTAATTTTATGTCTAAATTGTTAACTAAACCAAACTATCCAATTTTAATGTATTTTTAACCAAACCAAACCGCTCATTGGTCGGTTTAGTTCGATTATTGCTTCAGTTCGGTTTAGTTTAATTTAATCAAATTGGTTTGGTTCGGTTTTGAACACCCTGATAACATTTCAATGAGACTTTTTCTTATAGATACCACACTGTAAAGATTTAACTAGCTAGGAATACTAGTGTTAGCATGTGAAATGTGTAATTGATTTTAAAATAAATTAAATTTTTCCTTGATTTTTATGTTACATATCGAGTATTTTTTTTGGCCGAAGTTAAATACGAGTATTTGATACCCCACTAATTATTTTTGGATAAACTAGTATAATAGTTTATTATTTAATTAGACTACTTCGATGAAAAAAATACAAATTATAAACCATATTCAGATTGATGAAAAACAAATACAATATTTATTATGTTAGTCCAAACTTTTTAGAATTTCTCAAGATATATAGATCTCTTCTTATTAGTTAGGGATGATTATGAGTAAAGTATGAATAAGATATTATGATTTTCGAATTTGGACCCAGACATGCATGAATAGGTATTGAGATCAACCCATATCCCAAAACCTACCAAATAGTCTAATATCCATTATGGACCTCGATTGAAGAAATTTAAAATAAATTATTTTTAATAATATAAAACTTATTTTAATTTTATCAATTTGTTGTAATTATAACTATTAAAAATAAAAAATAAATCATAAATAAAAAATATTATTAAAATACTTCAATATATATGAACTATTTAATTTTATTTTACCCAGACTTAGACGCACAACAAATAAAATTTGTGAGTCCCTATTAAATATGAATATTTTGATCATTTTTGTTTTTAACGCTTAAACTTCTATTTCCTAACAAAAATAAGACTTGAATTCTTAATAAAATCACTTATACAAATGTAAAATTATGCTAATTAAATACATTCTTAAATTGCTTAAAGTAAATAACTAAAATTATAGTTTATTGGCTTGATTTAATTTGATTTAATAAATTTTATTTTTAGTCATCAAGTTAAATTACTTTAAATTAATATAAATAATATAATTCAAAAAATTATTTAAAATCGTTCAAATTGCACAATAACCATTAACCAACCCTAATTGAGAGTACATGCATGATGCATGACCCCAACGAGAGACAAAACTGGCTGCAATAAATGATTGAAAACAAAAGCAGAAAAGAAGATAATAAAGCAATCCACACAATTGTTAGGTGGTGCTATTATTGTTCATACTTCATACCACCCATTTTAGGGTTCAATAGGGCCCTCAAACAAGGACTCCTTACTTCAATAGCAGACACATGCATGCCTTATTGAATTATGGCCTTTTGCATCATTCCCATATCGTCATGTTGCATTGTGATCAAAAGATTATAAAATATATTAACTTTAATTTTTAAACAATTGAGCTATTAAATTTGTTTTATGTTGCTTGCTTGATTTTTAGGGTTTTATCTTGATTAATTTAGATCTGACCCATATTACACATTTGATTATAGTAAGAAAGTCTTTTAACAAAAACTTCAATTGTATTAGTGCCATCCACTTTTTCTTCAATATTGTCATTGCCACCAATGATGTATGTGGGGCAAAGGCAAGATGAATATGTATTTACTTTATATAATGTGTGGGGAATGGATTCTCTCTTGTGTCAAATATCAAACAGGTTGGCTACACACAATATATACATGAGCCAGCAAAGTTAGCTATTACAATAAAGTGGTGGATTTCCAATGGCCCTTTCACATTTATACATACATATATATATCATTGAATTCAAACTACTTTATCTCATTTGCATGATGGGGCTCAATTCTCAAACTCTTATTTCTTTATCTTTGTCCTCCAAGATACATTAGATAATTGTGTGAAGTAGGAAGTTTCAATAGTTTTACCTCGGAATGGTACCGATTGAGTATCTGGTGATTTTGTTATTATCTCTTTATCTTATTCAATATTTATATCTTATTCTTATCTGATAAATTAATTTTTGTATTTATATTCTCTTTGATATCTGGTGTCCGACGAGTACCCAAAATATTTAAAAATAATGAATACAAGATATGATATACTTATTCAAAAATCAGATATATTTGATATCTAATACCTAATATCTATTAATTAAAATAAAAGGTCAAGTATTCTTTTATTCATTTTGAACGAATATCATATAATTGAAGTAATAACCGTCTCTATTTAATAGTCGATAATGTTTTATTTTTCACTATCCATATTATATCTGATGAATACTGGATATTTTCTAAGAATAAATTCAAATGGGTATTTAAGATACCCCGTCTAAATAATAATCCCTATTTCTGTCTCCTGGGATAAGAAACTTTGGTAATAGTTGGTTAAATCATTGCAACACTATCAGATAAGTAAGGAGGACAGTATCACATATTTCAGAATTGAAGTTTTAGCAAGGATTCATGTTATTTCATCAATGATTTTATTTATTTTTATAATACAAAAGAGAAAGTAGAATGCAAATTTTGAGAAACTCTAGATGAATGTGAGCCAAAAGATCAAAAACAAGATTTNTATTCTTCTACATTTGACTAAATGCTCACTTTTTGAATTGGAAATTAAAGAAAAAAAAAAGAGAAACCAAAAATTAATATTAATATCTTCTATTTAATCAGAAAAAATTAAAAAATCAATTGTTAGTCATTAATCTTCTGTTTGTAACCATTGTTTTGAAACTTAATCGACAAATTGTCTCAGAACTTAATTGAAGAGAGGAGAGAGTCAATTGAGGAGAGAGAGAGAGGCCAAATAGGGGCATGTGGGAAAAAAGATGATGCATGTGATGCCTTCTGCAATGGGACTGTGTTTGACTGTTTATTATAAATAGAAACCTAATTTCTTAGGCGGCCAATTAAGATATATGCCCAAATTGGGATTGAAGGCAATGCACAAGGATTGGTGCCATATGGTAAAGTGAAAAAAACAAAAAAGATCAATTTAAAAAAAAAAATTAATTGAAGAATCTGTAATTTTGAATCCAAGCACATGTAGGGTCAAAACAGAGGCATGTGCATCCCTCACTGGGTACAATTATTCATGCTTCGTTGCCTTTTCATACCAATCAAACCCATTACTTGTGAGAAAGTAGTTATTATTATAATAAAGAGAAATATGCATCTATGATTGAAAAAGACAGATGATAATATGTACATGAAACTTGAATGATGAGAGGCAGCAAGAGACAGACAAAGACACAGAGACACAGAGAAGAAGAAATCCTATGGCACATTGCTGTATATAGATAATTTAAGCATGATACAGATTAGGCTTACTCATTCTAATTAAATCACACATCAGGCAACTAAAAATCTTCTAGATGATGAAGGTGGTTGCATACTTGCATTTGTAGCAGAAGTTCCTGTTGTTGTTGTTGTTGTTGTTATTATGTATTATCATATGACTATGAGCCATTGATTAGAGAGTCAGCATGGAATGTGTTTCCATCTTCCACTATCTTCCCATTTACTTGAGTTCTCTGTCTCTGTGCAAGTTGCAGATACCACGTTATGCTCAGGTCATAGACAGAGACCTTTCACTAAAAAACTCAGTGGAAAAAGACAACACTAATTCTTTTCTATACTCGGTGGAAAAAGATTACTATATATATATTGTAAGAATCAGGCCAGAGATTCCAAATCGACAATTATAGACTAATCTTTCCAATGATCAAAGTAATTTTTATCTCTACCAACAAAATTTTTTCTAAGAAACGTCTCTATCTACCAACAACTCTGTTAGATAAAATAAATGTTTGAAAATAATGTTTGACATGTCTATCTGTAATTTTTTTTATAATGTCGAAATGCACAAGATCTTCTTAAACTTTAGTTACTGTGTAAATAATCTTTTCAACTTTAAAATGTGATGAGAATCTCATAAACTTTTGATTTTCTTTGAAGAACCCTTTTCATAAAGATTTTCATTTGAAACAAATCAAGAATTTTATAATTTTATGATTGTATTTTTTATTGATCCATTCTTCAAATTAACTATTGTTTGTAATTACAAGAAGCAAAAGAATTAAAAAATTTAAACTTTTTTTTTTATTTTAATGAAACTAAAGAGGTTATTTGTACAAAATAAAAAATTCAGGAGATCCTTCATCACATTTCAAAATTCATGAATTAAAGTTTAAGAGATTTTTGTGCATTTGAGCCTTTTTATGATTAACTCAGTCTACCTATTTATATTTTGTAGCTTGAATTTACCAAAGAATCTATTGAAAGACAAACAAAATTTGATTCACAGTACCCTATCTGCAGGATCTCCAGAATTCCCATTCAAGAGTTTGTGGTTCTCTTCTTTGATCCTGCCATCCTTGTCTCTATTGCTCAATGGTAGTATCATCGGTGCTGATGCAATAGACCGGTCCGGAAGTTCTGCACGACAAAAAATTAGCGAATTCCTCATCAACTAACATGAAATTAGCACAGAGAATTTCATCAGTCCAGTGAGTCTCACTTGTGAATGTACCTAACATACTTATATGTCTATACTCTATAGCACAATGGAGCTCAACTAACATGAAATCGCAAAAAGAGAATTTTAGATACACTCAACCTACCAATCATAACAATATGATAAGTTTGGTGTTGTACTTAACAGTTATTCCACTAGTATAGAATAAAATTATCTGCCAATATGCTAACCTGGTAATTTCTTGTCAATACAAAAGACCACCATATTAACAGTATACCTGCAATGTATCAGAAAGTTAAATCAAAAGGGACGTGGACCAAAGTTGTCCATTTTAAAATCAAAGCACACTCCTCACCAGGCGACAACTATATCAACCGTGTAATGTTTGCGAGATGCTATTATCAGAAGACTCTGAATCACAGCAAGAGACCACCCTAATTGCTTGATAAACCTGCAGTTGATCATCACAAATCAGAACTCACACTAGCAAATCGTATAAAAGTGACATTGTAGACTCATTATTATAAGCAGTCTACATGAATACTGCGGTATAGTCTCGGCTTCATCAATAAAGAAAATTTTTACCTTCGTGTACCATATTTCTGATATGTACGCACAAAGACTAGAGTAAAAATCATGTGGGATGAAAATATCAAATCACCACATCCGTATAGCACACCGTGAGGAACTACACATTAAAAGCCAAATGAGCACAATAACAACCACCAAGGCATCGGATATAAAATGGCTCCAATACAACAAATGCATACTAACAATTAATCAAGAGGACTTCAAGAACACTATTTGGACGAGGCAGTGTTGCTAGCTTAGAACCCTGCATGATAGAGAAAGTAATAAAAATTATAAGATTTCTTTTGAGAGTACTAATGATCTTTCACATACACATGATTTACCACTAGCAGATACAACAAAAATTTATGTTTTGAAACCACATTAACTCAAACAATTATACCTCACGGCAATGATAATTTGGACCAGGAAGTTGTGTAGAATAAAATGTGATAATACGAAGAAATTGAGAAGCCTGCAGTAAATACACAGGGATCAAACACGAAAACAACAATTCACATACTGTGCCTATAACTAATAGGTTCTCAATTCAATTCAAAACATTTGGCAAGAATAAAAGTGAGAAAACGGGTGGCTGATAGTTAAGGATAAATAACATATTAAACAGACCTACTGATGACACGGTTGCATAAAGTCCATATTCAGATGAGATAACAGTTGACAATAATTTTTACTATTAAACATATGGAAGGAAGCAGATCATGTGTGAATGACATCATTACTAAATAATGAACATTACCCATGTTGACCTCAAAAAGGCTGCCTTAAGATCATGTGGTTAACTAGTAACTTAACAAGTCAATCCAGTATACGACATAAAGATTCTCAAAAGATTAAAGATTACTTAAACAAATGGGACATAATCACCACTTACAACCAAGAAAGCTAGAACCCTGCACCATATCAGGACTGTGTAGATCTTTTTGCTCTTCAAAATCAAGGGATGAAATGTCCACTGCAAAAGCACATACCAAAGAGCATACAATAAATTACCATGAAAAAGGGTGATACTTGAAAAACAGGACTCAAAAGAAAATAAACCAGTAAAACAATTTGACAACAAATTGTGGAAGAAGCTATAGCTACATGGCTATCTGAAATTCGGTCTTCAGGCTGCAGCTCTAGCATCAACAAGCAAGACATCAATTAAAATTTAAAAGGAAGACAGCCATACAATCATAAGCAAAAAATCCTTCTGTGAAATTGGCATTCAATTTCAAAATGCATAAAACATTAAACCACAAAGTAAGAATAATTTTCTCCTATCTTTTCATTTCGTGGACAATGACATTGAAACACAAGTAAAACTACCCTAAACTCATCTATAGGATTTCCCGTTACTACACTTCATGTTGGATTTTCTACTCAAAGAGATTCAAGAAATTGACTTCCATGAAACACACACATTTTCCCACACCACCATATAACTTGACATGCACATGACTTTACTTTTTGAATTTTTCACAAAATAGTGAAACAGAAAACAAAAACATAAAAAAAAAAAAGTAAAAGTAATTCACACGAGAATGCTGAAAACATTTTTCCTCGTGTAATATTTAAGGAAAAGGAGGGACAATCTTACCAGAACAAAAGATAAAAAGATAAAGGTAAACAGAGTTTCACTCATGTAAGCTTTATCTTGCCCAAGCTCCTGTTAGAACACAGGCATCATCAGCAATTAAAAAGGAAAGCTTGATAATGCAACAAATAATTTAGATAGAGATAGAAGAGAATAATAACAATCACTAACCGGAAGCAAATAGAACCCAACATCTTGAAGTACAGGGCCAGGCCTATGAAAATAATGAACACCTCGAGCAGCTAGGCCATGTATATACTGTAGAGGAACAGTTTAAATTTTAGATGACAACCATTGACAGAATCTGATATCTTCCTTTTTCAAACATGGAAAAGCCTGTGATAAAATATTTTTGCCCTATATTTGTCTGGATCAACCAGCAGCTAATTATTAAATATTTAAAATGAGGAACAAACATGATCAGTATTTCATTTGGGATGCAATTATTGATGATACATTGAATACTAATTGCAACCATTTAATCGTTGACTAACTTGTCTTCTCAAAATATCAAACTTTAAGACTCTCTACACTTGATTTTAATTATTGACAAAATAAGGTTCCATGGTTAAACCAAGAGATAATCTAAACATTTTCCTAAATATAAGGCAAGCGCAAGCATTCAGCATTCCAGCTTAAGTAACACAAACATGATAGAACATTTGCAGCGTTCAAGTGAAGAATACTTTCATAAATTTCCACTCTTCAAAGGAAAACTTCTTAATCCTTATTTGGCAAATGGATAATAGAACTCTAGAACAATAAGTTCAGTTAATTCATAAGATTGATGAAAATAGAAAGACCTGCAAAACTAGACCAGCAAGAAGGTATTTCCAATTCTCCAGAAGAAGGTTGATCTCTGTGATTGCCTCTGCACAAAATCTCTTCCATAGCTACACATCCAGAACAAAAAAAAAAACAATAAAGCACAGACAAAAGTAACGAGATCCCCAGATGAACAAGTAGTTAAACTGAAGTAGAAAAGAACTGAGAAAACCAACCTTTGAAGCCTCGCGACCAATGTAAAGTGACATTTTCTGCTTTCTCTTTTTCTTCTGGTAGGCCGTGTAATGATCACTTCCATATTACTTCATAACCACACTCTTAAGGTCAACATGATTTCCCTCAAACAAAAATCTCACTAAAACCCAGATACAATTAATCCCTTAACATCCTTATCCGAGCATTATCTATTGATCAACACACTCGAAAAAGCAGAATCAGCGAGAAATTAAACGCACTTAGTACTCGAATCCGATTCCCAAATAGGAGAAGATCTGAGCAGTAAAATAGAACTGTACCTAAATAATCGGGAAAAAAAAATAAAGAAAAAGAATTCAATCCAAAGAATCAAAAGAGAAAAAAAGGTGTTTGAGGGTTCGTAATTGGGAATGAAGGCACAAATGTCAAAAGGGGCTTTCTCTTTCTCTCTCTAACTCTGCCTCCGATTCTCTTGTTCGTCTTCTTCCTTTCGTTGCCTCTGACTGCTATGCACGCGAGTTGAACACGGAGTGACAGTTGAGACAAGAAGGAAAACGCTATATATATATATATAACTATATAGAGAGACGACGTTTATATATATATATATATATATTAACAATTAACAATTTGACAAATTTCTGAAATTTCCGATAAAGATTAAGGAAATACAAATTACCAAAGGCAAAGTGAAAGTGGGAAACATCGCCTCTCGCAAATTTTTTCCTTGACGCCAAGTCTTTTCTCTCTCAATTGGACCAACCCAAAACGGCTTCACTGTAGAATCTTCAAGTATTTGAATTTTGAAATAAATAAATCACCAATTTTTATATTTCAGAAAATTTTTATATCTCAATCCAATCTCAACTTATGAGATGAGATGAGATGATGTTGAAATTAGGATGAGATGAGATTATGTAGTGGTGTTTGGATGGTTTGAGAGAAAATGATGTATAATAGGGTGTGAAATTATATAAAAGGGTATGTAATGATTGTGGTTAGGTGAAATAGGTTGTTGGATTTATTTATTTTGTATAGGGGTAGAAATGGTATGAAATAATGATGTTGAGATTGAGATTGAGATGAGATTGAGATGAGATATAGGTGTTTGGGTGGGGTTTGACTGGGGTTTGACTGGGATGATATTTGGATGAGATGCTCTTGGAAAGCGTGATTTCTCAATCCTATAGGATGATGGATTTTGGTCCATCCTATTGGATGAGATTATGGGGCAAAATGAAAATAACATTAAAATTCTTTTGAGAATGCAATTTGGTCCATAAATTTGTATCCGGCCAATTAATCAATCCCTAACATGTGTGAGTGATAATTCAAAGCTCGTAGAGAATCCAAGCCATGAATAATGGGGCACATTTATGAATTTGAATATAAAGAAAATAATAAGTAATATTTTGGGGACTAGAATGCAAATAACATGAAAAGTATTGTAAACATAAAATTTGGTCCATAACATTGTATCGGTCCAAAGAATCGGTCCCTAATATCTGTACTCGGGGCTCGAACAAAGCTTGTACCGTCAACAATCGGGTATATTTTTTATTTGCAAGGTGCAAAAAATAACAAACAATATCGTGGGACCAGAATGCAAGTAATATGGAAATGATTGTAAATGTACAATTTGGTCCATAACTTTGTAATTTCCCAACAAAACAACATTGCAATTTTTTTGCTACCCATGATTCGAACCAGAAAAATAACAAACACATGGAAACTTGTGTATTTTCCCAACAAAAAAATAACCGTTATTTCTCCATTATCCATAGCGCATAATCATCGGATGAATTTGGACACGAATTTAGAACAACAAATAGTTTGAGGACCAAAATCAAACTATTTTCATAGTTTGAGAAAAAAACTAAACAAAAAATAGTTTTACTAGCCAAGGAAATTGAGCTCATAGTTTGAGGACTAAAATGCCTATAAAAGTGAAGATAAGTAATTTTTTTCTTTTTTTTAAAAAAATACAGTAAATAGAATAGAAGATTGTAACTTAAAAAATAATTTAGGGATTCAATTGTATATTTTACTCAAAAGAAATAGAGAAATGTTGGGACTAAAAAAAACAACATTACAAATGGACAAAAACATCTTTGTTTAATTAAATTAATATAAATTATATATATATAATATAAATATAAAATATATATATATATATATATATATGAGGGAGAGAGAGGGAGTGGGTAGGTGGGTGTGTGAGAGATAGAGAGAAAAGGAGAGAGAGAAGTTTGTGTGTGTTTGTGAGTGAGTGAGAGGGAGAGAAAAAAAATTAATAAGAAATGATGGAGAGAGAGAAAATTATAAGTGTAATAAATGAGGGTATGTAAAATTACTATTTTGTCTAATTATCTTTTTTATATTTGTATTAGAGTGTAGGTAAATATAGGAATATAAATAGGGGTAGATTAGTAAATGTATGATAAATGGGATGATGATTTGGATGAGATGAGGATTAGAATGAGATTGAGATGAGATTATGTGTCACACAAACACCCAAACTGGACTGTTCATCTAATTTTAGGTTGAGATTAGGATTGAAATGGGATGAGTTTGAGATGTGCTGCTCCCAAACAGGCCCTTAGATTTCACAACTAAACGATAATTAAGTGCTGAGAAATCGGCAATTATTCTTGGATCCTCTTCCTGCCCCTCGGCATGCGTTTTATAAATTTGAGGACCTAACCTACACCTTCTCTCTTAATAAATTAACCTCAAAGTTGCAAATATGATCTTTTATCCCTTGATTAGATTGTAAATTAGGTAGTTATTTTTTTATCATAAATTTAGTCGATCAAATTATAAATCATACCTTTATATTTTTTTTTGTTACAGATATGTTCTCGGTTAAGTTGTAGATTTGATCTTATATCTTTATAAAAAATTTCACCATTAATATCACTCTAAATTATGTTCATCTCTTTCGTTACATGTGATACAAACAACTAACTGGAGACCGAAATTACAAAAAAAAAAAAAAAGAATGATATAGGACTAAAATCGTAACTTACCTCAAAGATAAAGAGCCAAAATCGTAACTTAGCTCAAAGATAAAGGACCAAAATCTCCTCCAAGTCCATTGTCCACATCATACTTAATGAAGGAAGATGAATAGAATTTAGAGTGAGAGTAACGATGAAACCTTTTTGTAAAGATATGAGACTAAATCTGCGACAAAAAAAATAAAAGTCTGCTTTGCAACCTGACCAATAGATATGAGACCAAATTTACACTTTGACCATAAACTAATTAATTTAGAGATGATCTTACTTCAGTTATTGAATAGGCTACTCGAGCTAATGAGAGAATAACAACAAGACCTGTAAAATATTTCATAAGGGTGACTCTGCAAAGACATTCTGACAATCAAGTTAGAACGATGATTGAGAGAAATTGTGAGCGAGTAAGAGGAAAAAAAAGTAGCTAACTTGAATTAAGGTGTTTCTAGAGATATTTATAGATGAAGGCCTTAAAAAAAACGGTGTTCATGGATGCACTAAATGTTCGAGATACGTGAGGGGTAAAATCCCGAGACTCTCAAGGTACAAGATCATGTTGTTACATGACCGTTGCACTCAATCACGCTATTAGGAGAACACCCAAGATAGATATTTGTTACTTTTGTTATATTTATTTAAATGAAATATACATAAATAAATATAACAAATATGAATAATATCTTAGATAATATAATAAAAATTAATGTACTATATCAATATCCAATGTTAAGCATGATTCATCACTTTTCATTATTTAATATTTTAATCAATTTAAATACTATTATCTCTCCAATTTCATTATTTCTTTATACTTTTTTGTCCAAATTATGCATTTTATCTTATAATATTGATAATATATAGAGAAAAAATAGGCTAAATTTCTATTTTGATCTCTAATGTTTACTCAAAGTTTTATGTTGGTCCTTAATAATTTTTTGTCCTATTTTGGTCCTTTATAATTTTTTGTCCTGTTTTGGTCCATAATATTGTCTAAAAGTTTTATAATTGGTCTCTAATTATTAAATATGGTGATATTTCTCGATCTCATCTCAAATCCGTTCATAAGGACCAAAATAGAACTTTAAATAAACATTAAGAACTAAAATAATATTTTGACCAAAAAATATTTCCTGACTCCACCCATGGAGAGTAAGATCCAAATCCATTCAATTTTCACATTTATAATTAATACACATTATATATATTGTTTATTTTATTTTTCATGGCAAATTCTAGATTAATAGCTTGTTTGGGATTGCATTTTTTAATATACATTTAGCTTATTTTAAACTAAAATGAATTCCTAAAGTAAATAAGCCAATAAGGTATATAAATCCTGTTTTTTTTCCTAATAATCAAGCGACATTGTTTAATAGATAGTCTTAAAATGTAGTGATTATTAAAATAAATTTTAATGCGCAACGACTATATGAGCTTGAAATTTCATTTTAATCATCTGATTTTTTTACCCCCATAAACCCTTATATATTTATACACTATACATTTCATATATATTAACAATGAAGGCAACTTATATAAAAACCTGTTTAATCATAATTTTTTAATATTTTCTCACTATAATTAATTATTAAGAAATATATATATATATATATAATCTATTAGAAAGTGAATGATTGGGAAAGGCATCGGGGCATGGATGGAATTTCAGATAAGTGTGACGACACCATAATTGGACGGTCAAGATTAGATGTGAACTCCACGTGGCCACTGATGAATCCTACTGTTCTCGACGCAGAATTATGAAAAGGAAACATTAACAAAAATATATATTCTACATTAGTATTTTTAATTAATTAATACCTTAATTAAATGGGAAAACAAAAAGAAATTCGCATTCAGAAATAAATATATGTTCATAACTATTTCATTCAATCGTTAAATATTCACATTGATATAAAAAAAATGGAATGATTTCAAATTGTTCAAAAATATATATATTTTTATTTTAGATTGATCTAATATATTTTCATCATATTTTAAACAAGTTTTGTCATCCATTAGTTTTTCTCATTGTTTTTTTAGTGTTAAGTTTTTCTCATTGTTGATAGTTAATGTGTCATTATTTTTCTCTCGTAATTCGTTTTGAATTGTTCAAAGTTAAAACATAATTATTAATATTAGATTCTTCATTATGTTATTACTTTTTATCAAAAATTAAATGATAATCCGTGCTAAAACATATATTACCATGCATTCTATTAATTATTGAGTAAGCTATCAATTTAGACTTGAAATTAGTTTAGTCCTTAGATTTTTAAAATAATATAATTGATTTACTCCCCAATAATCTATGACTCATTACAATTTAGTCCTTCCAGGACTAATTTGTATAGCAATAAGATGTCCATGGAATTGAATGATCAATTTGCAGCAATTACTAAATCAAGAACTAAAATGGCAACAACCATATTATGTAAGGATTTAAATGTGAATTTACTCATTAATTATTCAATAGGTTCACTAAATGCTTCTCCAAGCAATTACTGTTTTTTTTACACCAATAAGTAAAAGCACATGTTGGCTGTAAAAAGAGAATAATTAATCTGGTAATACAACAATGCAGCTAAAAGCTTTAAAACATTAAAAACCACATTTTATTGCCATTTTTATTGCACTTCTGAAACTGTACTTTTCTCATAAATATATAGACAATAATAATATTTGGGTTTGCATGCACATGCTCTAGATATATAGAGTTTATGATTATAAATATATATAATGGCGCAACTTCTGAATTCACTTTCTCTATGTGTTTGCTCTTTCACATGTTTCATCCCAACAAACATATCATTGATTAAAATGATCATGCAGTTGAATTGAAAAAATGAATTAATTTAAAATTAGAATATTTGTACTGTGTGTATGTGTTTTTCAAGTAGTTTGGCTAAATATTTATCTCTTCTTGGTTCAACTCCAACCAGAGGGAGGACAATATATCTGCATTGCAATTTGGAAACTTACAGAAAAAATTTGTAATTAATAATTAACTTGATGTTTAGAAAATGATGTAGCTAAAAAATTAAATTACAATTTATTCTTTGAGGTTCTTCTAATTTTGGCATAGATGATAGATGTATACAAAAAAATAATAAATTGATATAAACTAAGTATAATTCTTGAATTTTCAAACACTTATAAGAGAATTAGATAATTTATTTTTCTGAAAAAAAAAAACACAACAATGTGTATAATTGGTTCATAAAATTTTATTAAATTAATAATACTAACTCTTAAAAACTTTAACTTTTTGAGCATTCTCAATAATTAAAGTGTTTCTAACCTTTTTAGGATTTTGGAGACAAATTTATATTCAGGAAAAAACTTTAAAAAGAGTCGATCAACTAATACAAATCGTGCCTCTAAGATATTTTCGAGATATTAAAAAGCATAATAAAAAAAAGAAAGAAGAATTATATACTTCTTAAATCTTAATTATACTTAGCGTTTTGTCATTATGAAATTAATTTATAGAAACCCTATTGTTAGGTTTTGCCTTTTAAGTTTTGGCCAAAAAAAGATTTTCCTTTTAAGTAAGCCAAAGTCCTATTTTGGTCCCCCAGTTATACTCCTTGTTCCAAATAGGTCCCCCAGTTATTTTTTGTACCATATTGGTCCCCCAGTTATGCAAAACTTGAAAAAGTTGGTCTCTCTAACGTTTTCCATCCATTTTTCCGTTAAAAAAAGAGGAAAAATAAACTTTCATCCTCAAAAGTTTTATTTTCTTATATTAAGGTCCTTTTCTTTTTATAATAGGATCAAAACGTAAGAAAGGCGTTGCCCTTGTAATCAACCGCGACGACTGTCCTTTTCTTTTCGAGAAGATGGAGGCGTGGCTTTTGTGGTCGATTTTCCAGATGCAGTTTCTGGCAGAGTTTGTCACAAAGGCGTTGCCCTTGTAATCAACCGCGACGCCGTGAGCGATGGCGGCGGCGTCGTTATCGGAGAGGAGGGAGAGGAAGAGGCGTTGACCAGAG
>QANZ01034142.1:22070-50641 GCA_003254925.1 Chamaecrista fasciculata
AAATTAAATTATATATTTATAATTCATAAGATAAAATAGGAGAGAGATAGAAAGAAATTAAAAGAATTATACATATAGTCTATAAAATTCAATATCTTTAATTTATTATCTTTTCGGATTTCACATAAATTTTAGATGTTAAGATTTGAGTAATAGTTCCGTTAAAAAAAAAGAGGGGGATTTGAATAATAGTATCGCCAAAAGTTGTCTTAGGTCATTGTAGTTGAATAATCGTAAGAAAACAGAAAAGTTATTTTTGACTTTGTTGGGAAGTGCAAATGAGACACGTGAGAATAATTAATTTAATTGGGTGTGGATTAGTAGGTTAGAGCAGTTGAATGAATTAAAGGAATGGTTATGTTTAATTATATAAGATATGAAGAGATAAGGTTACGTTGTTCTTGTATTTCTTATATCCAAAAAATTGTTATGAGTACTTTATAGTTTGCTTTTATGTATACACTTTCTCTAATATCTTTGCCACCAAATTAAATGTATTGTTTTGTGTATTCAAGTAGAGAAAATGAGTTGATCAAAAAAAAAAAAGTTGAGAAAATGAGGTAATTGGGTGATTTTATTAATTTCTTTTTCTTTTGATACAAGGGCCAGCTAGCACAACAACATATTTTTTCTTTAAGGGACATTTAGAGACATTTTTTTTTTTCGTAGAAATCCGGATGCATTAATAAGTAAACAGGTTCATTACAATAGAAAGAGCAGAAAAACAGCAGAAAAAGAAAATAACAGAAATGCAGAACTTAAAGCCCCTAACAGATAGCTATCCAATTCCACGAGGGAAATAAGTGCCTACAAAATCAGCATTGAACACAGCTGAAACAAAAGCAGGGCAGGAAGAAAAAACAGCATAGTCATTCCTAGACTTCATAGCAGATGCAGCAAGGAGGTCTGCAACCTGGTTTGCTTCTCGCAACGCATGTGATATCTTGACGTTTTTAAAAGGGATAAGACTGGACCTGCAAGCATTTAATAAAGGGGCAATAGGGTGAAGGTTATTTTCAGATGGATTCAGCAGCATATTAACAACAATTAAGCAATCAGACTCAAGCCAAATATTCTCAATGCCCTGTGACAGAGCAAGCTTAATGCCTATGAGTACAGCCCAAGCTTCAGCAAGCACACTATTTCCAATCCCCATAAATTGGTTGAAGCCGATGATCCAGCTGCCGAGATGGTTCCTGATCATCCCTCCAACTGAGATGTTGTTTGAATTCATGTTGCAAGCTCCATCAACATTGATTTTCAGCCACCCTTCAGCAGGTGGCTTCCAAGCAATGAGAGTGGAATTACTGGTTGGAGTAGATAGCTGGCGTTCATTGGTCAAATGGAAAAATTCCGCAGCAGCGAACAGAGCCTTATTGGCAACAGCAGAGGGCAGGACAGGTTCATAGCAGAAGAGTTTTTTGTTTCTAGCTAACCAAATGCTCCAGACACCATAGATGAAGCAAGTGCCAAAAGGAATGTGAAGATTTGAGAGATCTTTCGAAGTTGCCCACTTTTTGAACCAGGTTTGGAAGTTAGAAGAGTTGACATTGAAAAAATCCTGCGGTACTTTG
The DNA here is from genome assembly GCA_003254925.1 of Chamaecrista fasciculata. Taxonomy (NCBI): domain Eukaryota; kingdom Viridiplantae; phylum Streptophyta; class Magnoliopsida; order Fabales; family Fabaceae; genus Chamaecrista; species Chamaecrista fasciculata. The sequence continues at coordinate 23,645 of QANZ01034142.1, forward strand.
AAAAATTTCCAGATATGAACAGCAAGGTCACAAAAAATAAATAAATGATCAATGGTTTCATCCTCTATCCCACATAGCACACAGTAGGGATGTTGAGCAATACCCCTATCAAAGAGTAATCTATTAGAGGGAATAGAATTATGACAGACCTGCCAAGCAAAGAACTTATGTCTAGTATGACACTTGATTTTCCACACCCATTTCCAACCTGAGGTGGATTCATGCTTCGCATTGCAAACCAGTTGGTAAGCTGATTTGACTGAGAAATCCCCATCCGGATTAGGACCCCAACATTTAGAGACATTTTAGTCTGGCTTAAAAATGCTAAGATTCGCAATATCAACAGTATAACAAATGAGGAATCAAATATTTGTTATTAATCCATGTGGACACAATAGAATCTGGATTCTCTAGGATTCTCCACGTTTGTTTTGGTGAAAGTATCTTTAGCTCTAATTTTTATTTAAAAAAAAAGAAGTAAATTCATATCAATCAATGTGTATAGAAAATTCATATGACAATCTAATATTGAAAGAAATAAATATTGTATGAATTAAAAAAATATAATTAAGTAATAAAAATTTCTCTATATTTAATCTAATATTAAGAGTTCAAAAATTGATTTTAGATATGTAATAATCATACATTTTAAAATCAATTGGCCTACCTTTTAAAATGTCTAAAATTCAACAAGAAATTAATTACTAATTTACTATATCAATGATGATGCTTTGATTATGAAAATAGTCTCGTAATATTATTAAGGATAAATTACTTATAAGGTCCATATGATTTGGCTCATTTACAGAAAGGGTCTCTGTCGTTTAAAAAGTGACAAATAAAAGCATGCAATTTGCTCCGTTAACAAAAAGGGTCCTGAGATATATTTCCGCCCAAAATTTAACAGAAATTTTGGCTAAAATACTATTTTAAGACCAAGATTTCTGTTAAATTTTGGACGAAAATATATCTCATGACCCTTTTTATTAATAAGCAAACCATAAATACTTAATTGCCACTTTTTAAACCAGATGGAAGTTTTTTGTAAATGGGTCAAATTACAGAGACCTTCTATGTAATTTACTCTATTATTAATAATAGATACGTTGATTGATTACCATAAAAAAACATAAATATTGGATAGTATTCTCTTAATATTAGACTAAGTTTTGAATATACCTCTTCGGAGGTTGGAAAATTTTTCTATGGAATCAATTATAGGGATGAGATTATCACTGACCTTAACACCCTAGCCCAAAGACAATCTTTCTTGATGATCATGTCATGTACAATAAAAAAAGGAGTTGATATAACCTTTTGATGTTTTAAGGCTAACCCTTGTTTCTTTTTAACAAAAAAAAAATATGCTAACCCTTGTTTCTATAACAAATTGATCTATCCCCATACAAAACTTGTTGTTTATTCATCAATTTTGTCACACACACCGCCAGGTAGTATGGTGGTTTAATTTGCATGACACATTGGGTAAGAGCATTGAGAATCAATCAGATAATAGTGTTTTTATATTTCCATGAACTAAGGTTTTTTCAGATTTTGTCAATAAGAAAAATATAATTAGATTTTGTCAAAAAGAAAAATTTAATTAGATTTTGATTAGATACAAGTTTTTTTTATTATATCTCTTTAGTTTCAAGTTCAAATGTAACAAGTTCAAAATTATGTGTTAACTCTTGAGTAGTTCATTCTCTATTTAGTTAANTTTGATTATATCTCTTTAGTTTCAAGTTCAAATGTGACAAGTTCAAAATTATGTGATAATTCTTGAGTAGTTCATTCTCTGTTTAGTTAAAATCACCGACAAATCAGGTCAAATTACGTCTCGAAAGTAGGTATGAGACCAATTTGAAATATAATAAAAATATATGACTAATTTGAAACAAATGAAAGATAAGGGACCAATTTGAAATCTACTCCATACATAAGGGACCAATTTGAGACTTTAGCCTTGATAGTTGATATATATAATTGGGACAATCCGATCCAAAAGCATTTGGCATTTCGCAAAAATTGCTCTTCTTGCCACTATCAAGATAAGCAGAAGAAGAAGAAGAAGAATCCTTTCTTTCTTGCCACTATCGATTCACTGAAACCCTATTTCTTCGTTGAGATGCAGCAGCTAGCATCATCAGCTATGGCGCTTCGAGGAGCTTCCTTCTCCTTCAACGTAAGCTATTTGTTTCTTTTCTTACCCTTAAGATTTTACTCACAAATCTCTCTAATATTGTGGTTTTCGGAGAGTTCGATGAACTAGTCGAATGATTGATTGGAGGGTTGAGTTTGGACTTGGCTTTCTGGAAATGGGATTTTGGCAAAATTTAATCGTCTAGTTTTGATCTCACCTCAGGGAATTTGATTTGATTTGATTTGATAGATTGCTGAGAAGTTAGTTACTTCTATTTTACATTAAGATCGATATTTCTCATTTGTTCCCTTTGTACATTGAATTGATTTTTTATTTTTTCTTTTTGAAGGGACTTTCTTCTACTACCAAGGAATTTAGTTTCTCGCCTGGTTCATTCATCAATAGTTTTGGGAAGCTTCAACATGTTTCTCTGCCTTCAGTGGCGAAAAGCAAGCTTGTTTTAGGCAATAGTTTTGGAAGATTCAGTAAGTTTCTTTGCTTGGTTCGAAGTACTACTTATCTGGACTGAATTTGATTATGATATTATGAGTAGCTTTGAATCAATGACAATCATATTTGTTCATCTTTTGTCCTTTTTTCTTTTCTTTTCTTTATTTTGGTCTAATCTAATTCTCTGAAGCCGTTTTTGATGATTGCTATGAAGTTCTCTAATAAACATAAACATGATCAACTCAAGCAACCCTCATTCAACTGAAGTTCACTCTTACATGCTATTTCTTAATTGGAAAACTTAATAACAAATATCTAAGAAACTTTGGAAATTGGATCCTTTGAAATTACATCTTCTAGAGTTCTCTAGAGTTTAGAAATTTTTAACAGTTGGATTTCATGCTCGCCCTTAAGATTTCGACACATGACGAGCTCATTTAGTTCAACGGAGCCTTTTGGAAGCCAATAGTGAGGCGAGCTCAATGATAGAGGACTTCAGAGGCTTCTCAATGATAGAGGATCCTAGTCCGAAACTTTGCCAAATCTTATTCTTATGTTAATTCTCCAGAGCTATTAGGGCACATAATTGATTATTGAGAAGAACTCTATTTTAGTACTCCATAGATGGAATAAAGTTCAGTTTAGTCTTTCAAAGATCGTTAGCGTCAATTTAGTCCCTCAGATAAATATTCTCAATTATTTTTATACTCAAGTTTCTATGTAAGTAAAAAATTCTTGAGTGATATTCTTTTAATTAAGCCATCAAATTATAGATAAAATTTGGGTATAAAGGTGACATTATTGAAAGGAATGTCAGTTTTAGGGACTAATTTGACGGTAATAATTTTTAATGGATTAAATTACAATTCACCTATCTCTGGAGGACTAAATATATTTTTTCTCTTGATTATTCTACTAAATCTAGTATAAGAATATCTAACCAGTCTTCTAGTTTTCTGTCAGGGAGAGTAGAGAGAGTGAAAAGTGAAGACTCAGAGAGCATGTTGAGCAATGAAAACGTTGCATTGGATGAACAAACTTTGGAGGAGGAGCTAGAGAATGCAATTGCAGATGAGAATTATGCGAAAGCAGCACAAATCAGAGACACTCTTAAGAACCTTCACAAAGACATCAAGACAACTGTATTAGGAGCAAACAGCCGGTTCTACGAATCGTTCAGAACCGGGAATCTCGCGGCGATGCAAGGCCTGTGGGCGAAAAGGGATGAGGTATGCTGTGTGCACCCTGGTATGAAAGGGATTTCTGGTTATGATGATGTTATAGAGAGTTGGGATTATGTGTGGGCTAACTATGAGTTTCCATTGGAGATTAAGCTAGAAGAAATTAAGTTTCATGCTAGAGGTGATATGGGGTATGTCACGTGTATGGAATTTGTAAAGACGAAAGGAGGAAGATGGGGAGGACAGTTTGTGACAAATGTGTTTGAGAGGATTGATGGTCAGTGGTTTATTTGTATCCATCATGCTTCCCCTATGGACTTATGAATATATATATATAGTTTGAAGTTTGTACTTAGTGACACTGTGTCTACCAATTTTGTTTAGTGATTTACTCTCATCTTCCGAACTCATTACAACTTTGTATTACTTGCAATATTGTACTTGTGACACTCTCTGTGTACCAATTTTGTATCACAATATTACAACTTTACTGCACAATTTAAGCATTTTGAGAATGAATCAATGAAGTTCTGCTGTTTTGCTCATACCTGTTTTACCTGTTTTCTGGCCTTTCTCCACTTCATCCACCCTGCCTGAATCCTGTGATTAACATCCTCTTCTATTTTCCCTTTACGATTTTGCAAAGCAAAGGGGAAATAGAAGAGGATGTTAATCACAGGATTCAGGCAGGGTGGATGAAGTGGAGAAAGGCCTCAAGGGTTCTCTGTGATAAAAAAGTGCCGCTTAAACTAAAAGGAAAATTTTACCGCACGACAATAAGACCCACTCTATTGTATGGTACTAATGTTGGGCGATAAAAGGGCAACATGAGCAAAAATTCAACGTGACTGAGATGAGAATGCTTCGTTGGATGTGTGGTCATACTATTAAGGATAAGATCAGGAATGAGGTCATTAGAGAGGAAGTTGGTGTGGCGCCTATCATTGAGAAATTGGTCGAATCACGCCTCAGGTGGTTTGGGCATGTGCAAAGAAGACCTTTAGAGGTCCCGATACGCAGAGTTGATTAAATGGTAGATAATCCTATAATCCGAGGAAGGGGAAGACCAAAGAAAACTATCCAAGAAACTATCCGGAAAGATCTAGCTATCAATAACCTTACGGTTGACATATGCAAGGATAGAACACGTTGGCGTTAGTTGATTCATACAGCCGACCCCACCTAGTGGAATAAGGCTTTGGTTGTTGTTGTATTAAGACAGAAAATTCAGTCAATCATAAACAGGTTATTCTTGAGACACTTAGTTATCCTGGTTTGTGTTTGTTACCGTTATATCTTAGATATTGCTCTTAGTAAAATCAACTAAGCTCAGATTTGAGACAAAGTGTAATAGTAATGTTAAGTTTCAAAGATAAAATTAACAAAGTTTGAAATTGAAGGAACAGTAATTTTAAAATTTAGGAACAAAGTATTTTTTCCTTTAGTACAATTATATTATCAAATCTTTTCATTTCAACAGATGTCACAGCCCTAACCAAGCTTTGAAAAATATCGTCTGGACATGCTAATCATATTTACACATTAGGCAGAGAAGACCACTTTTTACCCTTCAGTTAAGCTAAGAAGTAAAATTTAGTTCTCTTCTCTAGAAATTTACACTATTTAAAATTTAGTTCACTTTTTTTTTTTCTCTCTTATTGTCGTAGATTGCTCCATCTAGAGCATTAAATCAATTGATTCAAAATCAAATTTGATGTCGAACTTAGTGCAAACAATATGTAGTCAACAATACCCTCTGAATTTATTTGATTTGTACAAGGATAGTGATGTTATAGTGGTGCACTGCTGCAGTAGAGACTCTAGTAGTCTAGTGTGCTTACAATAGTATAATGAGCACTCAGTTATCAACTATAGCATGCATTTTGGCAGGAAAAAAAAAAAATCCTTTAACAGATTTCAAGTATGAAAGGGAAAAAGAGATGGTAGAAGGAGAGAGAGAGAGAGTTTATGGCAGCTCAGGTTTTGGAAGATCTTTACCAGCTATGTATGGACAGCAAAAAAAAATTCTAAAAACCTCACTTTCTGAAACTAAACTCTGCCTACTGGGGAGAGTGGTGGGATTGGAGTGTATTTTACAGGTGATTTCCCCTGGAGTCCACCATATTTCATTGAACTTGGTTCCTTTGCGATCTCTTCATGCATGGTTATGGCATTATTCGTCGTTTCCCAGGAACTTGGTTTCTGACAGCTCAAAAGAGAAACTGAAATGAAGAATGCCTGTAAATGAGTGACTGATGAACTGAATTCCACCGAGTAGAGTCCATCCTTCAGTGGCATCAAAGTAAAAAGGGGCTTGTCTTGCTCAGCTCCTTCCTGAAAGTTAACACAAAGTTGATATGTCATGAATGCAATATTTTTTGTTGTAAGAACAATCCTTGGAAGAAAGGATAAAGCTATTTACCTGAGGAAAAAGTTGGAAATGCCCCATATGAGATTTTGAACTTTTGGATGTGTTTGATCTTTCCTTGTGGTTAGAGAGGACAAGCAGTTTGCAACCAATGTCCCAACCCCCACAATCACATAATCCTCCCGATTTCCATCGATTGATCAAAGGGGTGGGTTCTCCTTTGTTTGGTGAACCATGTACACCACCTGGAAATATGAATGTAGTTCTACTATCAGAGACATCATTTTCTCCTGAGCTGCATGTGCATCTATCTTCTTCTAAGCACTTTAGGCATCCCTTCTTCAGAAAATTATTGTTGTTATCACTTTCTGTTTCTTCTTGGCAAGGGATCTCAACAACAGCAGCTGCAACCTCCTGGCTATGGATGAACTTTGGTGGCACTTGAACTTTCTGGCCGATTTTTTCGGCACCCAGAAGAACATATTCTTTAACCATATGCTGTCCCTTAGGGTTCTGATTGCTTGGTTTACTGATTTTGGAGTTCAAAGACTTCATCTGGCCAACAACATTGTAGACATAACCACAGCTTTTTTCTTTACTGCCGTGACTCATCCATCCACCACTCTTTTTCTTAATTTCATTGACAAGGTAGAATGTAAAACACAAGCCTGACTCGCCCTTCTCTGGTGATGCTAAATTTTTTATGGTAGCAGCAAGAATCTGTTTTTCATTGTTGAGCACAAATTTGAATAAAGGCAGTCCATTTTTTATTGTAAGCTGCAAAAGTGCTTGAGTAGATAATCCATCACTCTTTTCAGCACATAAAGATTCATTGACACTGATTGTCCTGAATCTAATTGAATCCGACCTTCCTTTTACTGAATCTAATTCATTTTCCAACGCCTTATGCTTCAATATGGGGTCCAATAATCTTCGCAAGGGGCTGGACCTGGTTCTGCTGTGACTATATGCTTTCTCCTTGCTTGAATTATCCAAATGAGTGAAAGGTTCAGATGTCACTGGACCAGACTTAACACTGACATCTGTGGAGCCAAACTGTGGAAGTGTGTACCCCTCTTTGAAACTGAAACTTCTTCCAATCCGTCCCAAGCTAAAGCTGAACCGACGATTGGGTGATGGATTCCTTCCTCTATGAGCAACCAGCTCAGCCGTTTCTTGGTCTTGTGATTCACTTGAGTTTCTCAAGGCACACTGATCTCTGAGCTTTATTTCTACTGGATCCTTTTCACTGTATTCACCTTCAGGTTGCAAATTATACATCTTATTTAAGCAATCAGGTGTCTTGGAGACAACAGAAGATTGATCAGTATTAATTCTATGTTGCATTCCTTCTGAAGTTGGAGCTGGCTGAGCCACGGAATGCACTGCACATGATTTTGAATTCTCAGAATATACATCTTCTGAGTTAACTTCACAAAGAAGGGAAGCATCTGACAATCTACTTTGACTTGATTCGGTAAGGTTCTCATCAAATGACATTCTTAGTTGCGAGAGCCGAAAAACCTGAGGTGAACTCAATTGAGCAGTCTCTCGGGGACGAAGAAGCGCAACATTGCTTGGCTTGCTCTGGTTTAGTTTATGATGGAAGTCAATATCTGACTCCCGCAACTGTTCTGCCACTTTCTTGGTTTCACTGTTGCTAGCATTCATTTTGTTCTCGGAATGGAGGGAGGCCCCTTTACCATTTGACTTTGATGAAGCAAGTCCCACGCTGGATTCATGATTTTTATCTTTCTTCTTGAGGTTATTATCTTGACATCCCTTCATGCTCTCCTCGGCGGTGCAATTTGTTTTCCGAATAGGAACTTGTGAAATCCCATGGTGCCTCACGTTCGATGTAAAGTCTCCCACCGATGAAGTTATTTTATCTGATTTTTTCCTCTTCTCCTTCCCAGACGAGAGCTCTGAGTGCCTTCTGCCAGAGGAGTCAACTGCCGAGGGTGTGATTATCTGCTCATTTCTAATGCTCTTAGTTTCAGTTCCAGAGTGTTGAGATTGTTTTACATTCTGAAAAGACTGTTTAACACTTTGAAGGCCTTCCTGACATGATGCCTTAACACTTGAAGATAGGAAACCTTGTTGAGTGGCACGTTTTTTGTTGCAAGAAGCACTAACAGACGCTTTAGTGGCTGTTCTTGATGATGATGATGATGATGATTCACTGATGTTGAGAGACGTGAAATTGCTAGCAAATGCTGGGAAATGCGTTTGCTTGTCCTTCCATTTCTCAAGTCGTGTCCAATCTAGAACTCCTACATTTAAAGCCTTTCCTCGGACATTTTCTCCTCTATCAGTACGCCAAAGATAATTTGGCAAATTTGACATGTGCCTGACAAGCTCATCACTTCTAGTCCCACTTTCCTTCAGAATCTCCTTGTTCTGACTCTTTCTATCCGCAGCCCGATGTGTTTTATGATTTGGACCACTAGATGGTGGATCAGCAACACTCTTTGATTTCAACTTATCCTCCTTGGTTGTCTTTGAGCTGCTTTGCTGTCTTGAGCTGATCTTTCTGAACTCTAAATTGAATCCCATTTCCTCAGTTATTTCCAACGATTAAATATTTGGCTGTATGTTGCATGGCATAGGGCAGAACATACTCAGGCTTTACACTGAAACTTCGTCCACAAGTTGCTGCTTAATAGTATCTCAGATTCTTGAGTAAGTAGTGATAACCTGTATGAATTGTTCACAGTTAAGTCAGTTTTACTTCTATTGACAAGGAAAAACCAAGAATGTTTGTTTCATAAACAAAAAAGACTACGAAAATTTGATGAAATTCTACAAGTTAATAGACAAGAGAACACTGGCAAAATGGATTTCATAAAACAAAGATGATATGAGTGGATAGGCAGAAGAATCTTCCTCCCCGAATCTGAACGCAAATTTCAAATTATTATTATAGCAGAGGCATAATTACCTCCGAGTGAAAAATACAGAGACGAGAACTGTAGCCGTCATATTTCCAACAATCCATGTTAATTGATCCTATGAAAATAGGAACCTGATTTTGACACTTTCCGGGAAAATTAATGCCAGATAGACACGTAAGAGGATTGAATTTATTGAGGGAAAGGAAATTGAAGAGCCTGTGTACCTAATCAACACTCTAAATAAATGAACGAAAAATTGACAGATATCTACTCGAACTCTCCCCATTCCCCATTATAGAACCTCAAGAAACAGTTTAATCGAATCAATTGATAACTTACAAATGTATTTACATATGCGACCCTTCGACAACGATATACGCTAAACGGAAAAACGGTTCAAAAATCGAAACAGAAACGAAATCGAGGCCAAACTCTGTTGCGTACTGATAAATCTGTAACGAATATAATATAATATAATACATTACCATCCGGCAGAGACAATTAGAACAAGCAATTAACTAGCGTTCTCGTGAAAAGAAAGAAAACGATCGAGCACACTGATTAATCAGTTTGTTCGCTTTAAGCAAAAGATTCCTACTATTTACTACTCATTTCATATTCTCATTATCCAAGTTCACCGTAAGAAAAATAAAAACAACAACCAAAGACAAAATTACAGGAGAATGTACCATTCGGAGATAATCTGGAATCAAGAACAGAGGTCACGGAGGCAGAATTTGACGGCCGATCCAGAGAAATCTGAAAAACGGACGTAAATTTGAAGCGAAGCAAAAAAAAAAAAACAAATCAGAGACAGAGAAGGTAGTATTATTGATGGAAAGGAAATAAGGAATGGTTTATTTGTTGTTTTGTTCGTCGGAAAGAAGAAAGTGGAAAATCAAGGGTTGCAGAAAATGTGAGAGCGAAACAGAGGGTGAAGTAGAAGACAGAGTGAGAGTGAAGAGAGAGAAAGGAAGAGAGAGAAAGAGTGGGACCCACAAGAGAGACTTGTTTCGCTGTCACGGATCCCTAAGCGATGATACTATTGGTTAACTCATGTTAATTTTTAACCAAATCAGTATATTATTATTATTTATTCTTTAGTCCTCATTTTTCGCGGGAAGGAAGGACCATGTCATAATAGACTCATAGTTGGCTGCCTCATACTATGTTTAGTATTTTTCTTATCCTTCATATATTTAATTTTTTTAAAATTTGGTTCTTCTTGGATTTCTTTTCATAATTTGGCCCCTCCCTCATAATTTTTTTTTGAGAAAATAATAATATTTAAAGGACTAATCTATAATTTTAGACAAATAAAAATATATATTTTTAATTTTTAGGGCAAATCACTGTGTCAGACCACTTTTGAGGATAAGTCACTGTATCAAACATGAACACTCATACGACATAAATTTTTAAGTTTTAGGATATATATAAAATTATTATTTTTAACTTCAACATGATAAACAATAGAAAATAATGCAGACCCGATCCTCTGTAATTGGCTCCCCCTGTAATTCTCTGCATTTGGATTTCCTTCATAAATCATTACAAAACGCAGCGTTTCATTAAAACCGCCCGCCACGTGTCAAAATCCTAACAAAACTTATAAATTGGGCGGCCAGGATTTTTCCAAATCTAGAGAACTTTAGAGGATCCCAATTCAGAGGATCCAATTTCAAAATAATGATACATATGACATATATTATGAATAGATATTGTAAATTTTAAAGTTTTCATCAAAATTTATAAATTTTTAATTATTTATATATCTATATCTATATCTATATCTATACTATATTATATGGCTCCACCCCTTATGGTTGGTCAAAAATAGTGAAATAAAAAATTAAAAAAGAAAAAAAAAATCACCCACTCTCTCTCCCACTCACTCTCCCCACTTCTTTAAAAAAAATAAATGAATTAAAAAAATGCAAAAAACAATTAAAAATTAAAAATGCCACCACTCTCTCCCCACTTACTCTCCCCATATGAGGTAATTTAAAATTGGTCCTAAATATTTTATAATTTCTCAAATTGGTCCCAAACTTACTCTTTTATCAATATAAAAATTTAATATAATCTTCAACTTTAAATCAATTCAAACGTTACATGCATACGGGCACGCCAAGCCCCTAGTATAAATATATGCTTGTGTCATATAATTTTAAAAATTTAACATGTCAATGTCCTCTGTGTAAGTGTCTATGCTTCATAGTTACTATCCAACAAAATCCCACCACTTGGCATCAATATTGAATTATGATGTTATTTCAATATTATTAAGCTAAAATATAAAAAACTTCATAACTTTGTTATTGTGTAAAACTTAAACTTTAAAAAATAACAAAAAATCTCTTGAGCTTCTAATTTTGTACAAATTACTTAAAAATAAAATTTTTAAAATTTTTTTTTTGTAAAAGAATTTGATTTTTTAATAAATATTTAACAAAAAGAATTATTTGTGTAAATAAAAAGTTTAAGAAATTTTTTCAAAATATTTTCTTACAAAACAATCAAAATGCACTAGAATTTTCTATATTTTAACCATATGATTAACAAATTTTGATTTTTGAAGATCGCTTAAATTAATGAAAGAATCATTCCTACTAAAAATTTGTTTTAAAAAAAAAGGAAAAAAAAAAGTGAAGAAGGAGCTAAAACTAGAGTTATAGGCATAGAAGAGTAAGGCCCACACACTAATTATAGGCAAACATCTTTGGACACTTTTGGAGGAATCTTAGAATTTCTTGCACTGCGCCTCTTACATTTTTGTCTTCTTCTTTATTGTCTTTCCCTCTCACAAATCTCATCTTCTCCTATCATTTTTGTGCAATCATCACAAAACTCTATAGTATCAAATTGTGTATAATCTTTTTATATTTTTATCATTAAATTTATCATGAGAAATAAGGCATGTGGTAAAATAATTTGAAAATTTTTTTATTTTATTTTATTTTTAATTTATTAGTATATTTGATTAAGAGTACTTTTTTAAGTTCACAATATTAAGAGTACTTCCCTTTGATAAAAATATCAGCTTTGTAGTTATGATTTATCAGTATTTTTTTATAATATTATTTATTGAACTTGTATTTTGTAAAAAGAAAAAATTAACTAGATTTTTTTATATACTTTTCCGGTTCCTTTTTTACAATATTAAATATTATCATGCTACTAATCTGTTGATGAGTAATATTAGGATAAACTATTATCATTATATTAAAAAAAACGCATTCACATTTAATTTTAATAAAACATGGTAAAGCATTGTCTGAGTATTAGAGAACATCCTCTTCAGCATTAAATCTTTCTTCTTCTTTTTTCCTACTCTCTTCTCTTTTCCTTCCTTTGCTTTAAGATAAAGATGCGATATTATGATACATTCAGCCGAAAAGAAAAAGATTTATTTGCTTTGTTAAAGGGAAAATTAAATAGTATCTCATATTTGAATAAAATAAAAAATGCAAAGCTTCTTCATCAATTCCTTGAACGTACCTATATAGTCATCAATTCCTTCTTCATCTATGCTTTTTCAAAGGTTTGGCTTCTAATTTGTTCTTGTACCAAGAATGAGTGATTATGACATGAGAATAAATAAATAAATATATAAGGTCAAATGCACAGATTGGTCCTAAATGTACATCCTTAAGTTCATTTTGGTACCAAATGTTTCAAATTTTTTAAATTGGTACTAAATATTACCATTTAGTTTCATTTTGATCTCAAACTACTAAATGCGATCATATTTCTCTCGTTTCAACTTTGAATGTAATAAATGCAGAGTTACGTGTTACTTTTTACTAGTACTTTCTCTATCCAGTTGAAATTTTCAACAAACAAGGTCAAATCGAGTATCAAAAGTAAGTAACTTGTTTTATAGTCAAACAAGCGAGTTTGGAGTTATAGGCTACTTTTAACGATTCATTTTTTTTACCAAATTAAGACGGTTAAAAAATGAGGTCAAATCAGGTTTGAAAATGTGCTTGAGATAAATTTTTCATGATATTTTTACTTTTTAGTCCCAAACCTACTTTTAAACTTAATTTGATTTCATTTACTGACGTTCCCAACCGAGCAGAAAAAGAACTCGTTAAGTGTAAGTTGTAGTTATGAATTGGTGGCATTCAGAATCAAAATAAGAAATATACGACAAACTTTGTTAGTTTGACCGTAAAATAAGTGGCCCACTTTCAAGATCCAATTTGACCTAGTTAGTTGATAGTTCAAACTTGATAGAAAAAGTATTTGTCTAAAGTAACACATAACTCTAGATTTGTTACATCACATTTAGTAATTTAGGACCAAAATGAACTTAAGGACATACTTTAGGACTAATTTGAGCATTTAACCTATATATAATAATGTCGTAAATTATATAATAATGTCACTTGGTGTTTGCGTGTGCGTGACAGTAGAAACGAAACTGTATATCAACTTGAATTTGTCATAATTAATGAAATTAATCATAGACCATATATTTACTTTAATCCTTAATTTAAATAATTTATGTGGATCAATTAATGATTATACTTTAAGAAGATAAATCAATTTGTTTTCTTAACTATGATTATCAATTTAGTAAAAAAAAAAATCTTTAACAAAATAGTGAACTTAAATTCATATTCCTTAAGAGAAGTACTTATATGGTTATATTCAAATAGACAAAATTACATATTATAATAAGTAAAAGTATTGTTGGTACCCCCAATGTTTGGGATAATTTTCAGTTATGCCTCTAACGTTTATTTTTTTTATCAATTATACCCTTAAACTTTCATATTTTCTTTAATCAATTATACCCCCAATGTGAGGATATAATTGATTCAAATGTGAAACATTGGGGGTATACGATAGGGGTATAACTGAAATTGACCTTAAACGTTGATGGTACCAACAGTACTTTTACCTATTATAAAAAATATTTCTTTGTTTTTTTGCCTGATATAAAAGATATTTCATATTTGTGAAAAATTAAATAAATTATTATTACCATAAAAAACAAAAGAATTAAAATATAAATTATTCATATAAAAAAATTATATTTTAAATATAAATTAAAACAAATCTTTACAAGAAGCCAACCACATAATGTTGAGCTGAAAAAAAAAGTATTAATTATACATTTTCTGTGAAAGAAATAATGAATTCATCTCCTACGTATACATACATTATTGAAATTCCGACTAATCACTTAATAATTAATACTAACATCTTTCAACCTATGTACGTGGTACATCTTTTTTATCAATATCAAATTCTTCAAAAATAAATAAGGTGGTTTGTTGGGATGATATATAATTAATAATTGGCTTGATTACCCACCTGTGAGACACTGCAATTGAAACATTGTCTAAATAGAGTGACTATCCTTATTATTATCACAACGTAACTCACAATCCTATACATCCTTATGTATAGGATTGTGAGTTACGTTGTGATAATAATAAAGTTTTGTGATACTAATTTGTTTGTCATGTTAAATAAAAAAAATTAATTTTATATTTTAAAACTTATAAGTATGTGTTGTGTGGGTATCGTACGAGTGTCGGACACGGACACGTGTACAACACGACGACACGCCCTCAAGGTAAAGTGTCTGTGCTTCATAGGTTGTTTCTAAAAAAAATGTTTGGAATCAACTGTTTTAATTATTAATGAGCCTTAGAGGGAGAAGAGACCGAGGCACCAAACATTTTTTATAAAAATAATTAAAACAGTTGATTCCAAACATTTTTTTTAGAAACAACCTATGAAGCACAGACACTTTACCTTGAGGGCGTGTCGTCATGTTGTACACGTGTCCGTGTCTGACACTCGTACGATACCCACACAACACATACTTATAAGTTTTAAAATATAAAATTAATTTTTTTTATTTAACATGACAAACAATATAAAATAATGACACATATGACATATATTATGAATAAATATTATAATTTTTTAATTATTTTTATATATAAATATATGTCGTGTCGTATCATATAACTTTAGAAATTTGAAGTGTTGGTATGTCTATGTCCGTATCGTGTCCATGCTTCATACAAACAACTCTAATTAAGGCCGTGTTTGATTTCATTCTTTAAGAACATTTTTAAAAAATAGTTTTTAAATTTTGTTTAGAAAACAAAAATTAAAAAAAGTGTTGTTTGACGAGATTGTTCTGTGACTCATTTTTGAGATGGTAAAGAAAAAGAATTGTTTGATTGAGTTAAATCTATAAATGTGTTGGATCACATTCTTTGTAATTCATCCATTGGATAGCGCATTAGTGCGGGAGAGAAAATTACCGTTTTGCCACTGCATTTTGCCAAAAGTAAAAATCTCAAGATCAGAACATGTTTTCAATGTTCTCAATCTTTGATCTTTTAAAATAGAATTTTGTTTTTAATAAAACTCATTAGAAAAAATAAGAAAATCAAACAGTTTTTGTTGTCTTTTTGTTTTTAAAAATAAAAAATTGTGTTTAGAAAACATAATCAAACACACCCTCAGTCTCTAACATTCTCAAAATATTACAATGTGACAACCTTGACAATCGGATTCACAAGGTCATCTTTGTGCAATCTTCTTGTAGCCTGCAGGTTCACTTTAGACCTCTACTCATCACTTCTTTGTAGGAAATTCAAGATGAATTTTCATAGACTTACTTTAATTTTAAGTTTTCATGAAAAAAAGGGATGTTTAAGCTATAACTATATAAATTAAAGGTTAAAGCATCATTTTAGTCTTAAATGCATGCTCTAATGTTCATTTTGGTCAATTATGTTTCAAAATGCTCATATTGGTCCTAAATGTCGGCAAAGTGTTTCATTTTGGTCCCAAATTATTGAATATATATGGTTTATTTCAAGATCAAACGTGACAAGTTTAAAGCTATATATTGTTCTCAAAGAGTACTTTGTCTATCCAGTTAGAGCCGTCAGCAAACGAGATCAAATCAGTCCTAAAAGTAGACTGCTTGTTTCATGGTCAAATAAGCAATGTTGATCATATCTCTATCGTTTCAAATTTGGATGCGACAAATTCAAAACTACAAGTTCCTCTTAACAAGTCCTTTGAACTTGAAATGAGAGTGGAGAGAAATATGACCAAATTCAATAGTTTGGAACTAAAATAAAACATTTTACTAATATTTAGGACCAAAATAAAATTTTTGCCAACATTTAGGACCAATTTGAACATTTTGAAACACAATGGACCAAAATGAACATTAAGACAAACATTTAAAACCAAAATGACAATTTGACTTAAATTAAATATGGGTTGGAGTGAGGCGCTCATCAATAATTATCTCTAATATAATATTGACCATGTGAATGATAAAAAATAAAAAGATTATTAATTAAATGAATAATAAAGAAAGCATGCGCATGGTAGGTCTACCCAAAGTAATTAAACAATTAAATTAAATCAAGAATTAAAAACGTTCCTACTATTTTAAAACAAGAATTAAAAACGTTCCTACTATTTTAAAAACGTTCCAACTTAAATATGAAATAGATAGTAGTGTTTATTATTTAAAGGATAGGTGCCATCCAGAATTATCATGTGTAAGTTTAAGAGTGTTTTTGAACCAAAAAAAGAAAAGAAAATTAAGAGTGTCCAAAACTAATCTAATAAATCGATTTGATTAAATTAAACTAAATTGAATTAAAGAAAAATTTAATTAGACTGATTAATGAGTTATTTGATTTAGTTAAAAATTCGTTAAAATTAAATAATTTAGTTCGATTAACATTTTAAATTTATGATTAATAGAACCAAATTGCTTATATTTTTAATTGACTTTTTTTATTTTTGTTTACTATACATTATAATATATATTAAAAAAGTTAATTTTTTTGGGTTATCATTATAATAAAATTGTTATAATCTTTCATACTTAGCCTCAATCTATATCTAATTTTATTTTGGTCCAAGATGTTTCAAAAATTTTAAATTGATCCTATAATATGTGAAAATTATTTCAAACTAGTCCAACATTAAATTCCGTTAATTTTTCTGTTCAATTCACATAATCATTTAACCAAAAAATAATTAATGGAAGCTAACATCAGAATCAATTTACTAGTTATATACAAATATATGAGAGTGTAGTTGAAGAATGAAGATAAAGAGGTTGAGATTTGAGAATTAAGAGAAAGTGAAGCCATGCCCATGTGTGGGTTTTTATCCTACCATTAATGAATTTTGTCGGCCATTTTATTTCCAAGTCCTACCTCTCTATCTCCATAATTCTCTCTTTGTGTGTACTCCATTAATTAGCATGTGTCTTCTACTTGTATAGATTCCTTCTAATTCTCACACCAATTCACTTTGGATACTCAGGCCCAAAAAAAGCAACAAAATTTTTTTGGATACATATATATTATTGGTCAAATACACATTTTAGTCCTCAAGCTATGGGTTAAATTTCATTTTGGTACTAAAACTATTTTTTGTTCCGCTTTGATCTTCAAAATTTCACATTTGTTTCGTTTTGGTTCCTAAAATGTGATTATACATGAACTTTTTTGTTATGTGAGTTGACTAAGAAAAAAAGAATTTTTTTCAAGAGAAATAGTATATTTCAACTTTCCATATTATAAATAAAAACGAAAACCAAATGAAATCACATTTTGCCATTTTGGAGACTAAGATGGAACAAATATAAAAGTTTGATGACCTGGTCTAAACAGAATAAAAAATAGTTTTCAGATCAAAATAAAACTTACCCCATAATTTAAGTACCGAAATGAGATTTTAACCTGTATTATTTTATCTCTATCAACTAATGTGAACCTTGTAATATAAGCGAAAAATCAATGCTTTATTATTTTTTATTTTTTACAATAATCAGTTTTGTATAAAATAGATGAGTGTGGTGAAGGAAGAATGGTGAAGAAGAACAGGAAAGGGATTATTATGGTAAAAGAGATTGGGAGCACCCTGAAGGACAAAAAAAAAAAAAAAGAGGAGNAAAAAAAAAAAGAGGAGGGTAAATAAAAATAAAGCTAATATTGCATTCAATGTGACAAATGAGTTAGATGGAATTAACTTGATTTAAAAGATGATTTATGAAATCTGTTAAACTAACGGAAATAGTAGCAAAGTGGGTGATTTGCAACATTCTGAAGTTTATGGATTTTTTCACACACTTCTTTTATTTTACTATAATCAAGTTTTATAAACTAGATTTTTTTTAAAACAAAAGTGTTACTTGTGCTCCCAAACTAAATGATTAGTTTTAGTTATACAACTATTCCTTTAATTTTTTTTGTGGTTAATTATACTACCCTTAACTATTTAGACGACATTAGACCTTGAGATATAATATAGTCAAATGTAAAACTGTAAAAGTACTATTTAGACGACATTAGACCTTGAGATATAATATAGTCAAATGTAAAACTGTAAAAGTACAATTGAGAACAAAAAAAATGTACAACTAAAACTTACTTCATAATTTGGAGGCACTAAAGATACTTTTATTCTTTTTTTTTTCTTTATAAATATGTAATAGGAATCAACTTCTACATGCATATTGTTAACAAATAACTTGCCATTATGGGTTAATGATGATGTAATGAATCAATAAGGTGTATATCAATAGCTAAAACGAGATTTCTCACAGAAAAAGCACAATGGGAGTTGGTTCCCTTCTGCATCTTTGATGCCTAAATCAGTAAAAAAAATTATCACATGGGTATTGAGTCAAAATTGGGGGCATAATTGAAACGTTAGTTCTACAATGAGGACACGCCTGAACAAAATAAAACATTAGGGGCATAACTAAAAATCATTGTAAACGTTAGGGGCACGAAATGGTGTTTTGCCTTTTTAAAATTTTTGAAAAACAACGTATGCGTTATAGTTAAATTATGATTTTAGTAAACAAATTTTATGGGTAACATAATAATTAAACTCTTAAAAACTCTTAATTCACCTTCTTAAAATGCTCACACGTGGAGTTTAATAAAATACAACTTTGAACACTCCTTGGGCTTCAAATGTCAATATAATTACTCAACTAAATATATGACATTTCTGTTTTTTTTTGGTCGGAAATATATGACATTTCTCAATTTTGCTTTATGTGGGCTTTAAATCTTTTTGGATCAAAAAGGGCTTTCAATATCAGTTTTGTCACTTGAGCTTCTCACCTTCATTTGATACATAAGCGCCTAATGACCCAAGACAAAAACAACATTTTTCAGTCCACAACGTTTTTTTAAGCATCAAGTTAACTTTTTTTTTTTTTTTTTATGGAAGCATCAAGCTAAATTACATTATAAAAAAGCTAAATTATGTTTATAATCGTTTAAATAATTCAAATCTAATAATACATAAAAATAATCTATAAATATTGTTGAATTGAAAATAATTGATTATATGTGAAAGATATCTTTATAATGAAAATCATGCATGTTGTGAACCAAGTGTTTACTATAATACTTCTCACATATCACAGAAGTAATTTCTTCACAAATATAGATGTCATAAACTTATAACAGGAGAAGAGAAGAGAAGCTCATAGAGGAGTTGCAACTCACTCCCTCTAGAAACATGATTCCATTGGCATTCATTCACCAATATATATATATATATATATCAAAAGAAATGGTTATTAGAAAGGATGGAGTAATAAGATTAATATAGTAGGAAATTAATTTTTTTCTTTTTATATATATACTAAGTTGAGCCTATATCAAAATGCATGACTTAAGAGTTAGACTGATATATCACATAATGACTCTATTATACTTAATCCAATTAAATAATACTTTATTATAAATTAATAACTTAATATAAATACACTATATTATAAATTAAAACTTATGACTAGGGATTAATTATTTAATAGAAATAATTCAACAATCTAGACAATGTAAGAATTTATTTGATACACTCCTATGTACAATTTATTATAATATGTGATTTATTCTTAAAAAATAATTGGAACCAGATTTTAAAAAACGATGCTTTTAATTTTTTGCAGCTTGAGTTGGATCTAATTAATTTAATTGAAAGCGTGCCTTTTCTTTTTCTCCTTAAAATTAAAGGGAAAAATGTTTTCATAGAAAAAGGATCGATGCTTATCTTGCACTTCTGCCTTCCATTTTTGCTATTATTATCTTCTGAAAGAAAGAAATTGACTAGTACACTGCAATGCAGAGATTAAAAGAATATTTATATACAACATACAACATAAGTTATAAATAAATGAACTATAACATATATATAAGTCTAAAATATTTTCCAGAGTAATATTTAAGGTGATTGTATTCATGTATTGTATTTGTATACTATGATCAATTAAAATAACAGTACTTTTGGCCGATAGGAATCGAGCTCTTCAAAATAGAACTTCATTGTTTAAAGAAAAAGTCTAATGAAAGGAAGTAATGTGGTGAATTTGTATTTAAATTCTCATTAAAAGAACTATTTGCATTTAACCAATCTATAAATGTCCAAACAATATATATGAGAAACGGAAATTTACTCTTAAAATACATAACTAGAAAAGAGGAAAAGAAGACTCTGAAAAAGAAAAAGAAATAGTTATACTGACAGAGGAGGAACCTTTATATATAATTATAAACATATTATTATATATAAATATATAGCAATGTAATCTGGGCTTGCTTGCACACGAATTATGGAACAATTCTCATATGAAAGAATCATATCTCCTGTCATTTTCATCATACCGACACTTCTCTCCTTTATATAACACATTATAACCCTTCTCTTCTATAAATATAGCTGTTACATTTACATATCTCCTAAGGTTGTCACAATATTATTAACAAGATGACTCTAAACGATGTCGTTGAGGCCGTGCCGTACAACTCCACCGTGGCGGGGCGGCTTGGGCGGAGGCGGATTCCGATACACACGACGATGTATTGGGGACACAATGCGCATGTGTTGTTCCCGTGCTGGCCGGGCGATAACGCCGCCATGTACGGTGTTGCTTTGGTTTTTGTCTTTGTGATGGCTCTTTTGGTAGAGTGGCTTTCTTTCACGGATTTGGTGAAGCTCAAGCCAGGCAAAAACGACGTCGTTGCGGGAGTGCTTCATACTATAGTATACGGCATGCGTACAGGGCTCTCTTATATGGTTATGTTATCCATCATGTCGTTTAATGGTGGTGTGTTTCTTGTTGCAATTGGTGGCCACGTCATTGGGTTCTTGTTTTTTGGTACTCGGGCTATCCGGAGGAAGGCATCCGGGTCGGATCATACAAAGCCATTAGAATTATCCGGGTTGAGACACTAGCACTCAATATTTTAAAAAATAATAAAAAGCTAATCTTACACAATAATGTTTTCATTCATGTTCATGATATTTAAGAATTTCCTATATTATTGTAGGTGCAGTTTTGGCTTTTGGTGGTTCTTTCTGCATGATTACTCATTTTATATAGACCAAAATTGAATTAATAAATTCTGCACCATTCTATTCTGCTCCAAATTTCCAAAACAAATAATTACTTCAGACTAGCAAAGCCCACAGATCTATAGTGAAGTAATTAGAAACTAATACAAACACAGCTCAACAAATTGGAGCAAATTCTCTCTTGATTAAATAACTACTCAACAAAATCTCTGATACAAAAACAACTAAAGATCCCTTTTGTTACATCTTTCCTCCTTAATCATATGGGATTTGGATATATGCAGCATCACAAACAAAAGGAATATCAGCATACATGCCAGCAAGAGCACACCGTATACACTCCAACACTGTAAACAGATAAGCAAATGAAACAGCAGTCCAGAAATGCATTCCCAGCTTACCCCAGTAAATTGCAAGCGGCATCCAACGGCTCACGGTCCCGATCACCTGAAGCGAAATCTCCAATAACATCCCCATCACTACGTGGAACCGGAAGAAGTGAGGCCACTCTTTTCTCCTCACAATTCCAAGATATGCCACAAAAAAGTATGCCATGAGGAACCAGCCTGGCAGCCTCCCAATAGCCATGAGGAAAGGGTATGTCATGAATTCGAGGCTTTCAAGAAAAGGGTGAAGATGGTATGCAGTCTCGGCATACATCCACGTCTCATGGAGAGGCATGAAGTATGGGAGGCATGCTAAGGTCCTCCACCACCATCTCGGTTTTTTGGTCATTGGTGGGTAGCGGAAACTGTATGGGACATCCTTGGATGCTCGAGGAACCATACGGGACCGGCGCTGCCTGGGTGCCAACAGGACTGTAGGAGAAACCAGACTTTGACTCCCAGTTAAATATAGACTTGATCCAGCAGAGATGTTTGTGAATGCCATCATATCTAAAGAGAAATTCAATACGAATAATTCGATAACAGCAAATATCAAGGAAAAAATACAAAGATTTGGCAGAAAGATGCCTGTCTTGGGACATCCTCAGTACCATATTTACATCCCCAATCAAAAGGTTTTTGTTTTCAGATGCATTCCAAACAATTCAAAGGAACTCAATGATGTAACTATGTAAGATGTGCATCTAGCAGATCTTACACCAAAGATGATAACATTTTCCCCAAACATCACGCGAAGAAATCCATCCATGATTTTAATTTTTTTTGTAGTGACACATTATTGTTAAATGACAAGCTAAGTAAAGACAAATTTTTTGTAGTCTCATTGGCACAACAATCCATTATGCTAAATAAAAAGAAATTAACAAGTTAGCTAATAACTAAAGCCCATTTACCTTTGGGAAACCAGGATTTGCACTCTAAATTGGGGCCCCAAGAACTTTGGATTCTTGAGCCAGTAGCCATAGCTGGCATTTGAGAACTGCAAGTGAACACATGTCGACAAGGTAGGGTGGGCCTGAAAGGCCTAGATGAACACTGAGTTGCAATGCAACCATTTGGAATCATGGTCAAATACCTGAAAGAAAAGCATCATCATCAGATCAAGTAAAATCTTCACCATTGTTTTGGTTTGTGAAAAAGTTTCTTTCAGTTCCTTCAGGTAACTGAAATCAGCCTATACAAAATCCCCAGTCTCAAAATCCAGATTACCTGATTCTCTGACATGTTTGAAAAAATCAGCATGTTTCCAGTAAGCAGAATGTTAAATAGGAGGCAAAAGAAAAACAAATGGCTAATTTCTGATACAAAATGACACACACATACATCACAGTCAATTATAGTTCACCCCATAAATCATACTTCAGAAAAAACAAAGAAAGTATTAAATGTCCAGTATCCACTCATGATAAACACTCCATAGTTCTTATGGGTCCTGCACAATTATTGCAAATTCAATAGCAGTCATCTAAACAAATGCATAATCTTCAAAATAAAGAACCACATCTCCAATTAAGTATTACCTTTCCTATAGACCGGCCTATCAGCCCAAAAAAACAATCCAAAACTTTTTTTTGGGGATATAGGGGGCTCGTAACAAGAGAGGCCCAGAATTGGGAAAGAAAGTACTATCACAAATTGGGCCATAGGCTCACAAGTGTAGACACTGGAAAAGAAGAATTCAAAATTAGGGCCTATTCAGTTTCTTGGGCATGGCAAAGACCAGAAGAATTATCCAGCACAATGATATATCCTGTATTGAAAATACTCAATGAGCTAATTGTTCATAGACCACCACCCTCTCAAGACCCAAGATCTTTGACCTCCTACATATATAACTATGTAAATAAAATACTTAAAAAAAAACTATTTCACTAGTTTAAAAGCAATTTGAGACCCAAAGGGTAGAATTTCCTAGAGCACACACATCAAAAATACAAATGGCCCAAGTTCACCCATCCATCATTGTTAAGAGTCACACTAGAAACTTCACAAAGTAATGAGAGATCCCCATTTATCAGCAACATATATTGATTTACGAAGACAACCTAAGAGGAACAAAAACAAAGATTATACAGTTCCAAACTAGTAAGCATATAAACCAAAACTTTCAAATGTGGACCCAATGCACTTCAAAACCTCAAAAGTTCATACTAACAAATGATATCTTATCACATACAATTTACTAATGAAGAAGCAACAGTTAAGAGGTTTACAAAGAGCGAGCAGTTTATGACCAGAGAGCCGATTGTAGGTCAAGCTACATCATGCATTTCTACTATAAGGAACCTAAATTTAAGATTATATGAACCAACAGTTGAAGCTTTTCAAAAGCCAGATGAATTCTTTATCACTACAAATATCACATAGATTGAGGATTTAATTGAAGCATCAGCTTCTGATTTACCATGTCTACACACAGATGACACGAAAATAAAATGAACAAGATGTGAATCAGATGCTACTCAAAATGTCTCCAAGTAACAAGAAGGAAACAAACTAATATTTTTAGAAAACCAGTTTGGGAGAAGTCACAAAAATGACAAGTAGACAAATGAAACAAAAAGAAAGGTAGGATCTTTAGCTAAGGACAAGAAGAGCAAATGAAAAATGCGACTCAACACTTCACATCTTCCTGAACAATATCTGTTAATTCAGAATGAGATAGACGACAATTAAATGCAAACCAAAATGGCATATATTCACTTTCTTTGAATCAAAACGGAAAACAGAGATCGAAGTAGCATGTATGTGTTACGATAACCTCAAACAGGTAACACGACTTTCAACAAAAGGGTTTAACACAAGTACAGCTCCTCATAATCAAAGATCCATAATTACCAAGACAGAACATCACAAAATCCAAAGCATTTGAAATAATAAGTTAAATTTCAACCAAAAAACTTTAGAACTGCAGTTAGAATCAGAAGATAAGAAACCAAAAACTCACAAAAAAAGGTCATAAATTACTCTCAAATCGGAACTCAAGCTTCCCAACACAAATCAAATTACAAATATCAAACATACCAAACAATAGAACGAAGAATGGAAATGTTATATTTGCATATTTGTGATGGTCAATTTGATATATTGGGAACACACACTACACACTGGAGAAGTATGAATCTGGATCCTCAAGGGGGAGGGTAAGCCACTTTATATATTTGCATATTTGTTTTATATTTTATAACTAGCGGCTCCACAACAGGATGTTCATTTATTTTGGTCTAATATTATATATTGGGATTATAAATTACAAATGATGATACTGTTTTCCTTACTATTCTTTAATTTCAGAAAGTTCTTGAGCTCAATTTGGCCTTTATCTTTCAATTTTTAGTAATTTAATTTTCTACATATTCCAAGTTAGGAGATTAAAAAATCCTCATCAATCTAGAATCAAGTACTACATACACACGGTTGATAATAATTAACTTTTTGGCCCCAAAATAATATAATTAGTTAATTCTTGCTTGGTCAAAGAGCATTCTATCAAGCAGGACTGCTCGCTATATATACGCCACTCAAGGTTTATTTGAACTTGAAGACCATATCTTTTATTATACATGCAAGAATAGGAACTGGTATGAAGATGATAAAGAAAAAACAAAAACAAGTTAATATACGTCTAATGAACAATATAAAATTATAAATATGTCAGTTTATACAGTTGTGACCACAGACGTTTCATTCACGAAAACATAACTAAATCTTAGCCATGGAAGATCAATTATGTGATTAACACAACATATACAGTTCTGTATGATAGGGATTAAATAGCGCCGAACGGGTGGTTAAGACATAGATCAGAAGAAGATAAAGTATGATAGGCTTGAAAACTTACCGAGGTTACAAAACGAAGATTGCAAGTATCATCGAAAGAACGCCGAATTGGTAGCACTCCGATGTCGATTATGAACGTTGGACACGAACAACACAACGCAACATTGAGAAACTCAAATCGGAATGCAGTGTGTGAAGTGAAGACAGGCAAAAGAAGATTGAGATAGGAGAGAGGTGAAATGGGTCAGGTCGAGTCATCTAACACTGACTGTCAGTTCAAGTCTATGGACACTTTAGGCCCGTTTTCTTTTTTTTTTGGGCCGAATAGGCCCGTTTTCATTTTCTTTTTAAGTTAGGCTTGTTTTTATTAGGGTAAATTCTACTTTGGTACCCTGTTTTATAGACCAATTCCACTTTGGTACTCTGTTCTTTCAAAAGTGACACTTTGGTACCCTGTTCTTTCAAAAATGTCATTTTGGTACCTTGTTCTTTCAGAAGTGACATTTTGGTACTTTGTTCTTTAGACCAAGTGACACTTTGGTACCCTAAAAAAGATAGAACATGGTAACAAAGAACAGGGTACCAAAGTGTCACTTGGTCCAAAGAACAGGGTACCAAAATATCACTTTTGAAAGAACAGGGTACCAAAATGATATTTTTGAAAAAAACAGGGTACCAAAGTGTCATTTTTGAAAGAACAGGGTACCAAAGTGGAATTGGTCCATAGAACAGGGTACTAAAGTGGAATTTACCCTTTTTATTATTTAGAGGTAAAGTACTATTTGGTCCCTCCTTTTTCACACTTTGAACTATTTGGTCCCTGCATTTTTGAAATAGACTATTTGGTCCCTCCTTTTTCACACTTTGATACTATTTGGTCCCTGCATTTTTGAAATAGACTATTTGATCCCTCATTAATCACAAATGTCAACTCGTTAGTCTCTCTAGCCTATATCCTTTACTAATAGTGATGACTTGGTCGTTAAATACTTACATGATACTGTTAGATGCCATTTTGTCATCCTAATCACCAAAATAAACTGAACCGGGCCAAAATTAAAAATTGAGACAGGCCTATTTGCAGCTAAAAATGGAGTCACCAAAATATCTCCATCACATTTTACTACAAATGGGTCTTGCTCAATTTTTAATTTTGGTCCGGTTCAGTTTATTTTGGTGACTAGGATGACAAAGTGGCATTTAACATTGTCATGTAAGCATTTAACGGCCAAGTCATCACTGTTAGTAACAGATATAGGCTAGAGGGACTGACGAGTTGACATTTGTGATTAATGAGGGACCAAATAGTCTATTTCAAAAATGCAGGGACCAAATAGTATCAAAGTGTGAAAAAGGAGGGACCAAATAGTCTATTTCAAAAATG
>QANZ01034142.1:51063-61585 GCA_003254925.1 Chamaecrista fasciculata
TATATTAAAAATATACATAAAATATATATTTAATCTTAATTAAATCAACTTTTTTTAACAATTAAGTCAAATTAAATGTCTTCATTAATAAAAACATCATTAAATTGATCCAAAATTAATTATTTTACCAATATATACAAGTTAAATTATATATAGAATGAATAAAAAAATTAAAAAAAATTTTTTTTGGCCCGGCCGGACCCGGTGACCCGGCCCGGCCCGGCCCGGGTCTGTACCGGGCCGGGTCTCGGGCCGACCAGAAACCCGGCCCGGCCCGGCCCGTGTACACCCCTACATTCAACTCATTTTGGGGGGTAAAATCGTAATTTTAACACCCTTGAGCAAAGTTACATTAGTTCTAGCAAATTTTTTGTTGTGGACAGAGAATATAAGAATGACGGAATTGGGCCTTAATTCAACATTGAGTGAATTGTGAAAATTGAAAAATGAAAAAAAAATTGGCAAAGTTGGATTTGGATCCGACATAAAATGAATCAAATATAAAAATTTTGAAATATAATTAATACTTAAAAAAAAAAGTAAGTCAGCACATCAATATTTGTCATTAATTAACAATATTAACCAAGTTAGGTTAGTCCAACATTAAGTCAAATATAAATTTTCGGGTAAATTACGTTTTGGTACCCTGTGGTTTAAACAATAACACTTTGGTACTCTATAATATTCTCCATTAACACTTTAGTACCATTTGGAGCTATTTTATAATTTTAACCATGACAAATTTTTCAAAAATTACACATTGACCTCAAAAACTTTTCAGAAAATTACAAATAGGTCCCTGGATACATATTATGTAGGGACTAAAATAAAAACTTCAAAAAAAATTCTCTCTTTAAAAATTTCCACAATAAATTCTAAACTCTAAAATGCAAAGGCAATACAATATACAATAGCATTTGGCAATATCATTAATAGAGTATCAACACCCATACTCCAATTAACCGAACAAGTTAAGGAACAACGAGAAGAAGGAGAAACTCATGACACGCAAGCCACAACTGAAATATCAAATATGTCCATTGGGGAAGAGACTTAGGATTTAGAAACAAGAGAAAAAGCATTGAGAATACTAGGTGAATTGAATAACTGATTTCATTCTAGAATTGCTAGAAAACAAAGAACAAAAGGGAAAACTAGACAGCTTTTTGGTCAGGCATTTTATCGAACACCTTGTGAGCATAAAAAATAACTAAGCAAAAATGGATTCCACCAAAATGGGTGTCATCCATATTACTAGAGCATCAAAAATCATAAAACACAGATTGAATAAGAAGCAAAGACAAGGAAGAAAATAACTAAGCATCACACAAAAACTTGGAATAACAAGGCAACTTTAAAGACATAATAAAATTAAAAGACTTAACAATTGGCTCAAGCCTTTGAATTCGTAACATAGCCAAAAATTCAAAAGGGTCCTTCTAGATCAAGGATAAATATTTAGGTAGGAGGTGTAAGTCTCATCCCTAAAGGCTAATATGGGTTCCATCAAATAGTTTCTATTGAACCCTTGTGCAATGAAGCTAATGGGATGGTACTGTTTCAAGCCTTTAGCCAAAGTGAAGCTTGCAGCTTGATCAAAGGTAGGATCTTCAAGTGATGAATTATATTTACACATAAGTTTCACTTCTTGACCAACAACATAGTTCACACCACTATAGAAATAGCATCCCTTATTGCTCTCAGACTCAATGGATATTGTATCCTTCTTGCCATCTAAACCTTGCACCACACGAAACACAGATGTAGAATTACTCGTAGCATTGAATTCATTGCCTACAACGAAAGTATTATTCGGGCCTTGGTGCATCACTCGCATTCCAGGAAGGTGCACCGGTTCGATCGACACAAGCTTATTGATGGCATCACGAATATTTGTGAAGGGAGATTGGTCTAACATGATAATTTTGTAGGTTGCAAGGGTGGCATTTTGTGTGCCATCATAAGGAACATGTTCCATTGTGAAGAATTGCTTATCACCAAGCTTCAAATTGACCATTGCAAAACTTGAATTTCCAGAGCCTTGGGTGAATGTGAATAGGCTTTTGTTATTGTCGTATGGTACTGCCTTTATGTAGTCTTGAGGTTCCTTTTGTGGACCAACTTTAAGGTCCCATGAGTCGTCGATGGTATGGCTAACAAGAAGGTATGGACCATATAGGATTGCGCGAACTGCAGAGTACTCATTTCTATCATCTGTATTAGGTCATATATGTCATTAGTTACGTAGAATTTGTTGCTAATATTTTATTAAAATAAGAAAAATGTATATATAATGTATTATATTAAGTTAATAAACTTTGTAATAAGATCGTATTAATACCTTTAAGAGGCTCAGATCTGAGGGGGATGGACAAGCTGAAGGTCAAATTGTCGCCAGGGTTCCACTTTCTTGTCAATGATAAATATGACCCTACAAGAATACATTGACAGAATTAGATATTAATTAACATGAAATTTCAAAGAATTGATTTTCTTTGTGCTTCACTGTATTATATTACCCACCTCCTTCAGCTGACTGAGATAATGGCTCATTGTTAAGTAAAGCTGGCTGAGAATGATCTAGACGAGTCCATGTTGGTATCCGAAAGTTCAATGTAGAAGATGGGACATCACCCTTCAAAAATGAAGAAAAAGCAATTAGAAATCAAAAAACATTATAAAAAATTAAAGTTGTTAAAATGAATCAACAAAAACTATATAACTTGACTATTAGTCAACCAATATATCTAACTTATAAGTTGATTCACTTAATTTATAACTCAAATAAGTACGGTTATTTTCTAGTTTTTACCCATTTTCAAGTGACTAATGAGTGAAAAATATGAAAAAGCAAACATATAAAAAAAAGTGATTGTAAAAACAACCATCCTCCCAACAGTCAAATATTAATTTTTATCTTAAAATGTGTGTAAAAGTAGATCCAATTAGGGGGTGCACACAGTCGGGCCGAGTTTCAGCCAGACCCGAGACCTAGGTCAGGCCTGACTGACTCGGGTCAACGAGAGCTAGATCCGAAACCCGACCCGAAGTAACTAGGCCTAACCAAATTTTATTCACCTCTAGATCCAATAGTTGAAAGAAAGCAACCGACGCGCCCTCCTTATAACATTCTCTATATGGAAATAAAACAAAATTACCTTATTATTGGGAGCAAAAGTGAAGGTAACACGGAGGAAGGGGTCCCATGAAGAATATGGAGTGACAGTCTGATCAATCAAAATATTGCCAGCTTTCCAATTGAAATTACTTGAGATATACTGAGCAATATAGAGATTAGGGTTTTGTGTTTGTTCTTCAAAATAGATGAAATCTCCCAATTTTGAGAAAGATTCAATGCCAGTGCCATAACAACACCAAAAGCTATCAAATTGAGTGCCCCATCCATGAGTACTTTTGGCCTTGGTAACACCACGTCCTTGTGGAAGAAAATAGATCATAATTCCAGGATCTGTTCCTCTTTGAATGCTTAATACTCCATTTGTAAATGTTCTCTCATAATAATCTGCATAGCTTATATCTTTTGTCCATCTATATAGATTCCGAGATATCTACAAATTTCATTGTATGGTATCCACCAAAAACATATATATTAGTTAGTATGCATTTGATCATTTATATAAGGTAAGTAAAAGTACTAATTTTAGTTTAAGAAACAACACATTTAAAAAAAAAGGGCGGCCCAGTGCACGAGGCTTCCACTAGGTGAGGTCTGGGGAAGGTCAAGATGTACGCAGCATTACCAGACAGCAACCTTACCGTTGCGCCAAGACTCACCCTCTTAATTAAAACAACACATTAATCGAAAATTCGAAATATATGACTCAATTCTTGAATTATTATAATCACTAATGATTTGGTCCATAGGTCATCTTCAGGGACTAAAAAATAAAAATTTAGTACAAGTTCAATGAGCAGGAAAGAATAAAATAAGTGTAAATTCAGGAACCAAATCATTAATAATTGAAAGATTTTGAGGACTAAATTGTATGTTTTGATTATTCTAGGACTGATTCATTGACTCGGTATAAATTCAACAACCAAATAGTAAGTTTTCTCATTTTAGTTCTTTATCTTTAGTCATAAAAGATCAATAATCCGGCAACAAAAAATTGAGAAAACATATAACTAGTATTCACATTTGAACATTTTCATTTTTATAAATTAAATTTTCATCTTTCTAAACTAAATATTATATAAAATTTAGATTTTTTTATAAAAATCAAGAGTAAAAAAAGAAAAAGTAGTGAAACATTTTTTGTTCTTCTAAATTATGTTTTTGATATAAGTAATTATATAATCAAAATTCACTAGGAAAAAAATGTTATTTAGGCATTTGAAATAAAAGTTTACTAAAATATTAAGACATAATAGATAATCTTATCAAGAAGTCATATAGTATAACCATTGAGAAGAAATTGAGTAATTATAATACATACCTTCAACATGTTATAAGATGTGCAGGATTCTTCATTGTCTGTGGCTAGAACAGAGCCCATTCTATTTGGCAATCTCCTATAGACACAAATTTGAATTAAAATAAAAATAGCATAATTAAGAATCAAAAACTAAATGTTTAAAAGAATATTCAGGTAATTAATATGTATGATCGAAATATATAATTCATTAAAACAAATAAAAATTTCATTACCAATACTCTGCAATGGAAGTGCCTCCAGTTGCATAAGCATGTGAGGTGTTAACAAGGTCCATAAAGTACGTGGATATATCCTAACATAAAAGAAAACAGGAAAAAAAATCATGTTAATAATGAATTTCTTCATTTATATTTTTTAATTTGAGTCTATTTTGCGAAGCTAATTACCGAATACAGTGGGTCTCCCACGAATTCATATCGCTTTTGAGCTCCAATAACGATTGGAATATGGGTGTTTGTATGAAGATCAGATATATCACCAGACTTGCAAAACAATCAAATTCAGCATTAATCTTTCAAGAATTAATAAACAAAGTATAATGTTTTAATATTTCAAGGACTAAATTGTGTTTTTCAATCTTTTAGGGACCAAATTATCAACTCGACAATTGTTTAAGGACCAAATTGTTAGTTTAGTCAGGTATATTTCTTAAAAAAATAATTATATAAATACCTCAGTAGCAAGTAAGCCCAAGAAGCAAGGCTTATCAAAAAGATGAGCCAAGGTTTGATACTTAGAATTTCCAGTGAGATTGTAGATTGTGTAAAGCAAATCATTCATTCCTCCAAATTCCTCATTCAGTAATTCTAAGAATTTGGGCAAAGTGTTCTTTTGAATAAAATTTGTCACACGATCGTAGAAATAATCAGCCATCCATGTCACCATTTTGAGAGCTTCAGGGTTCTCTCCATATGTATATTGATCCAATAGCCCAGCCATGACCTACACCATAAAAAAAAATTTAATATCAATTACAATTATATATCTTTTACATTAATTAGGATTCATTTGGTTAAATTGCACTAAAACTCTCCAATTTTAAGTTAGGGGAAAATAATATTTGAGTTTCAAAATTTGAAAGACAGACTCCTAAGTTTTCATTTGCTCACTTATGATCCTTGAGTTTTAAAACTTGATTGAGAGACTCTTGAAGGCTTGAACTTCAACTTTGTTCACTTAGAATTTCAAAATAGTTTCTCATATTTTTGAAACCTCAGGGGTCTTAAATAAACAAAATTGAAAGTTTAAAAGAGTTTATTTGTCAAATTTTAAAACTGAAAGATCCTAAATGAGTGAAATTAAAAAACTTAGAAATGGAGTGTCTATCAAATTTTAAAATTTAAGAGTATTTTATGTCTCTAATATAAAATTCAAGGGACTTTAGTATAATTTATTCAATTGAAAAATAACAATTGAAGTTAGGGATGACAATCTCAACTCATTATCCACTAATCCAACTCAAATTTCAATAGGTCAATTTTAGACTCGCCCCATCTTGACCCATTATCTAAATGGGGTGGGTTGGGTTGGTTAATTAGTTTATAAATTAAATATTATAAATATTTTAAAATTGGTTTATGGGTTGAGTTAGGTCGACCATTGATTTTATGGGTCATGACCCATTTAACAAATATAAATGGGTCATTAACCTATTTATGACCCACCCACTTGTGACCAAATCCAAAAACAACCAAGTTATCCATTTTGTCACCCCTAATTGAAGTATATGAAGAGTTTAATTTTGACGTACCTTATGAATAGTGTAATAGGGAGCCCAAACAAATTTATTAGCCTCAAGACGATCAAAGAACTCAGTGGGGAATGCAGAGAGATAACCTGTGTTGATTTTCTTCTGACACTCAGAAAGTTTGCTAACTAATGCTAACATTTTTTCCCTTATTTGTTCATTATGGGTGCTGGCCCACATTTGAGCAGTTGCACTCAAATAATGACCTGATGTTAAGAAACAAGAAACAAGACTTCATTAGTTCTTTTTTATATATAGAAATTTCGATTAAAAAATTCTAGTGTAACTTTTAATCTTTCTATCCTTCTAAATTATAATTTCCTATAGTGGAGTTTCTTAAAATATATATTTCAATCTTTTAAACATTAAATTGTTAACCAGATATTTTCTTTTGAAACATACTAACCAACAAAATGGCCTCGAAGCTCAATATTTGGAGCCTCCCAACCTCCGTAAGGTATTCCTATGGAGGGAAGACCAGAAGTATTTCTGAAACTCCAAATCAATCTGTCCACATCAAACATCAACAGATATTGGAGATTTATGTTCATGGCACGTGCATGATCTGAATCTTCATGGAGTCTCACATTATGGAGAGACACTTCCTTAAGAAGACCTTGTGGGGGTGTGTAATCACCCAGCTTCTTCATGTTTCTATATGTAACTTCCCACTCAAACTCAATTTCAGCATCATTCACACGATCATGATTCTTCAATACCTGAATAATAAAGTAAATTAACAATTCAATTCTTGAAAGATCACCAATTAATAATTCAATTTCTAAAAAATTGAAATATACAATTCAAATTCTTGAAAATACACACATTGGAATATTAGATATCAGGGGTGGCAAAATTAACCAACCCAACTCAACCCATTTATAAGAATGTTAATATTTTATTATTTTCCTCTTCAATTTTCAATTAAAAAAAAAAAGAATCATAATTTCATTTGCTTTTCTTCTCTTCCCATTCATATATAATTCTTAAGCCAATAAATAATACCAAAATCATAGAGAGAAAACAAGGAGACAGTAGGGGTATACACGGGCTGGGCCGGGCCGGGTTTCTGGTCGACCCGAGACCCGGCCCGGTACAGACCCGGGTCGGGCCGGGCCGGGTCACCGGGTCTGGCCGGGCCAAAAAATTATTTTTTTTTATTCATTCTATATATAATTTAACTTGTATATATTAGTAAAACAATTAATTTTGGATCAATTTAATGATGTTTTTATTAATGAAGACATTTAATTTGACTTAATTGTTAAAAAAAGTTGATTTAATTAAGATTAAATATATATTTTATGTATATTTTTAATATACAATTGATAAAAATAATAATAGATATGTATTTATTACAATTAAAAAAATATTTAGTAGTATAAAATATAAATATGTATAGTAAAAAATTCATTTTTTTTTAAAATGAGGGTAGACCCGGACCCGGCCCGGGGTCCCGGCCCGAACAGCCTCGGGCCGGCCCTGGTCCGCCGGGTCTAGTCGGGCCGGGCCAGAGTTGTACACCCCCTAGGAGACAGAATTCATGAAAATCCCTCACATAATCAATCAATCACTAGATCAAAGATATACCATGGTTAAAACATAAAAAAATAGTCGCATTTCACATCATATTATACTTATTCAAACCTTTTTTTTTTTATATATAAAAGGTTTATCTAACAAAATACTGCTACGAGTATAACCCTTTAGTCTTTAGGAAAATCATACCACAAAATTTACTTATTGAGATTGGAGAGTCTAAAATCTCGTATAGTGGTCCTCCTAAAATTTTGGACTTACATCTCAATAATTAATTTTTGTAGTGTAATCCTACTTTTTAATCAAACCACACCTTAATCAGTGACTCGTGTCAAGTGCTTTTAAAACACCTGTTAAAAAAAGATAACAAATTTAATCAAAAAAGATATCTCAATATACCTTTCTAGCATTGGGAAGCAAGTGAGACCAAGCATAATCATCGGTAGGAGTGAGATGCATGTGGTCATCATCTTGATAGTGTTCGTATTTGTCAATCATAGCCCTTCTCCATGTTTCGTCTGTGGAAGTTTCTATCTCGTATCGAAAAGTATGAGACTGACCTGGCACTTGTATATTGTTGCATTGTTTTCCCAAAACGCACACGCATACTGACAAAACAACAAACGTTAAAAGCTTCAAACTACTCTTCATTCTCAAAACAAAGAATTGCCTCCTCCTCAGATACTAACAATTTAGAGTGTGATTATATCACAACAATCACCTATCTATATATATAGGCATATAGTTGGTCTAAACTCTAAACCATGTATTAGGGGGCATTGGATCCTCTGTATTTTCTTTTCCTTATATTTATTGTGGAGTTAAAGGAAATACATTTATTGTGGAATTAGGGAGAGAAAAAAAGATGAAGAGAGAAAAAAAATGTAAGTTCCATAAAATAATATATATAACACACATTTTCTCTTTTTCTCTCATACTCTACAAGAAATATAGAGAATCCATCTCCGTATTGGGATAGATAACCAAATATTAACAATGCAATTTAAAATTCAAACAACTAAGTCTTAGCTTGTTTGGATATATATTAATCTTAGGATGGTAGTTTTCTTTTTTAGTTCTATTTTAATTTTTAATTTAAATATTGATGATAATAAGTAGATTCGTCAAAACGAGCTAACCCGGCTCGCCACAAGTTGCGGCTCACACCAGCCAAAAATCTCAAATGAGCTAAGACTCGCCAACTTGGTGAGCCGGTTTAACCCACTTATCCCATCAATCATCAATTTTTTTTTAAAATTTTTTCTATTTTTTAAAATTAAAAATATGTTTATTGATTTCCTTAATAAAATTCATGAAAATTAAGGAAAATCATATCAATATGATAACCATTCAATACTAATCACTAGTCACTACATCTAAAATTCTATATTTTTTCTTAAAAGTAAGGTGAGTTGGTTCACTAACTTGCCAACTCACTTGAATTAACTCACAATGAGTTGTGAGTTAGGTAAGTCAACATACGCAAGCTATACTTTTTGTGAGCTGGATTTCATCTACCCAACTCGTCAATTTAACGAGTTAAACGAGTCAACTGATCGGATTAGGCTCGTTTTGACTGCTAAATTAAAATTCAATTACATTTACTCATCTCACTAAATTAAAGTGTATAATTATACATTTGAGATTTCTTTTATATATATATATATATTTAACAATTAAAAAATGGATAACACTAAATCCTAACCGATTATGAGAGTTTTTATTTTATCTTTTACTTCCTTAACAACTAAATATTTATTAAGGAAATTAATGAATAGATGAGTAAACGTAATTGAATTTTAATTTAGCTGTCAAAAGCAGGAAAAAAAAAGATTTTATTAAGGAAATATATTATTCATTATTATCCATTAATTTCCTTGATCTATTTATTTCAACTGGAGAATAAATAGATTTTTTTAGTATATCAAATAGATCAAATCAGACCAAACCAAAAGCAGGAAATATATATTAACTATATAATTATTATACTTTTTCTTAGCCAAATTAACTATATTATTATTATTATCACCTTCACGTGGCAAATTGTGGATCGCAACAATTTTACGGTATGGATAATTTTTCAATAATCTACTCTAGGAGTGAGCAGATGAATTCGCCAACTCGCAAACCCACAAAAATCAACTCATCCCACAATAGTTTTAGCAAGCTACTCATGAATTGTCTCCCTTTTCTATAATCAATTTATTTCCTTTTCCATTTGTTGGGTTAAGACAAGTTGTAATACTGCTGCTCACACAACCTTGCTAAGGGTGCCTTTGGATTAAAAGTTAAGTTAAAGAGGATAAAGGAATGGGGGAGGTAATAAAGGAGAGGTAAAGGATTTGTGTTATAAAGGAGGTTTTTAGTAAATTGTGTTTGGGAAAATGAGAGATAAAGAAGGAATTATGATGTGAAATTATTTTAAAGGGTATGTAATGATTGTGGTGGGTTGAAATAATAGTATTGGTATTTTAAATTTGTATAGGGGTAAAAATGATAAAAATAAAGGAGGATAAAAGAGTGTTGTTTTTTTGTTTGTTTTGGTGTTAGTAAAGTGGTATGAATAATGATTGCCTCGAAATTTGTACTAAAGGAGGAAGTTAATAAAGAAGATTTTTGGAGTGGTAAGGTAAAGGAGGATGGAGGTGTGAATGTGGGACCAAAATGTAATTTTTGAGTACTGAATTGTAAACTTTTAGGGACTAGATTATATATTTTTCCTGTTTACTGTCTTTTAATTTTATTTTAAAATTTTGATACTACAAAAAATATTACCTAT
>QANZ01034142.1:62202-93005 GCA_003254925.1 Chamaecrista fasciculata
TTTTTTTTTTTTTGTGGAAACATCTTACGTTAATATTTAAGAACGAAGCCTCCAAATTATCAACAATGTAATCGGGAAATGTTATACAAATTTATGAAATGTTTCAGCTGTGATTATTTTTCTTATTTCAATTTTTTTAAAGATTATATATTTTTTTTTAGAAAACTTGATATAAAAGATGTAGTATTTTGATTTTTTTTCCCTTCAAATTCTTTGATTAGTAGTGATTAGTAAGACATATCACTTGTGTATGTACGTAGAGGTGTTCATGGATTGGATTGGGTTGGCCGTGGGGAAAAATCTCAACTTGGTTGGATTGAGTTTTGTGATTTTCAAAATTCAACCTGCAGGTTGAGTTTGTAATTCTTTTTAATTTTCATAACAAAACACTATTATTATGCATTTGTGAGTAGTGAATAAAAAAACTTACACATAAAAGTAAGTTAAAAAAGATATAGATTTCACATATATAAATATAATTAAAATACACTTCATAGCATATATAAATATAATACATATATGTAATCATGTAAATTTTAAAATCAAAATATCTTATTTATATATAAAGAACTAAAAATATAAATACATGTAAAAAAACATACAATAATATATATAAAAAAATTTATTTGTGGGTTCGCGAGTTAGGTTAAGTTAAAGGTGTTCAAAATCGAACTTAACCAATTTAACCAAACCAAACCGAACCAAAGCAAAACGAACTAAACCAACTAATGAGCGGTTTGGTTTGGTTAAAATTTAAAAATACATAAAAATTGAATGGTTTGATTCGGTTAGCGGTTTGGACATACAATTAACCGAACCAAACCGCTATTACTAATATATAATTTTTTTTTATTTTTTTGTGTTATATATGATTACATTTAATAAAAAAATTATTATTATTATTATTTTGATCATCATTTAATTTTATTATATTATTCATTATGATATCTTATTGAATAATAAGAATTTCTTACCTGCGTCAACCACTAACAATTATTCTCAATAGAATTTTATCCTCTCAAATCCCTTATCTTATTTGTCATTTTTTATTTATTCTATAAATTTGAGTTCGATTTTGCTTCGGTTTGGTTTAGTTTGGTTAAATTGGTTAGGTTCGATTTTATCCTCTCAAATACTCATTTTTTTCTTTGTAATTTTATAGTTAATCAACAAAAACAACAAATAAATTTTTTAACCGATCAAATCGACTGCTCAAATCGTCTATTTATTGGTTTGGTTTGATTAAGAAATTATGTTTAATTGCTTGTTTAAGAATTACTTCAAACCGATGTAAGTGAGTCAGTTAAAAAATTTATTCGAGACCGCCCAACAAACGATGCTAGGTTGAGTTGGGTTGAGAAACCACGAACTCGCAACCTAACTAATAAAAAATGTGAGTTGAAAATTTTGAGTCCAACCTAACCCGCAAATTTGAGTTGAGTTGGTTTCTGCATATTTACGTGTTAGGTTTCTCATCCCCTACTGCCCTACACATATGAGCTGGTAATTAGCTTTGGGATTATTGTAGATAACTAATCTAATACATTAATTAATATACCAATTTAAGAAATGTTAAAGCTGTGATTATTTTCTTATTACAAATTTTTAAAGATTATATTTTTTAGAAAACTTAATTTAAGAGAAGCAGTATTTTGATTTTTTATTTCTTCAAATTATTTGATTGGTAGTGATCAGTAAGACATATCACATATGAACTGTAAGAATATCACAAAAGAAAAAGTAATTATCCTTTTTTGTGATTATTGTAGATAAATAATCTAATACATTAATTAATATACCAATCTAGAAAATGTTTAAGTTGTGATTATTTTCTTATTTCAAAATTTTAAACATTATATTTTTTTAGAAAACTTGATAAAAAAGAAGTAGTTTTGATTTTTTTTTCTTTAAATTATTTGATTGGTAGTGATTAGTAAGACATACCACATATGAGCTGGTAAGCATATCACAAAAGAAAAAGTAATTAACCTTTTAATATTATTGTAAATAACTAAGGTAATACATTAATTAATATACCAATTTAGGAAATGTTTAAGATGTAATAATTTCCTTATTTCAAAATTTTAAAAGATTATATTTTTTAAATATAACTTAATATAAAAAAAGTAGTATTTTGATTTTTTCTCTTTAAATTATTTGATTGGTATAGTGATTAATAAGCAGAAATTATCACATATGAGCTGGTAAGAATATCACAAAAGAAAAAGTAATAACCTTTTGTGATGATTGTAGATAACTAATTTAGGAAATGTTTAAGCTATGATTATTTCCTTGTTTCAAAATTTTAAAAGATTAGATTTTTTTTTCTAGAAAACTTAATACAAAAAAAGTAGTATTTTGATTTTTTTTTTCCCTTCAAATTGTTTTGATTGGCAGTGATTAGTAAGTAGGAATTATCGCATATGAGCTGGTAAGAATATCACCAAAAAAAAAGTAATAACCTTTTGTGATGATTGTACTCTGTAGATAACTAATGTATTACATTAATTAATATACCAATTTAGGAAATGTTTAAGCTGTGATTATTTTCTTATTTCAAAATATTTAAAGATTATATTTTGTTTAGAAAACTTGATATAAAAGAAGTAGTAGTTTGATTTTTTTTTCTTCAAATTATTTGATTGGTAGTGAACTAGTGATTAGTAAGACATGCCACATATGAGTAGAGCTATCAAAATGAGCTAGTCCGGCCCAGCCTTAACTTTATATAGCCCTAAGTTAATTAGTGTCGGGCTCAAAAAGCCCTAATTAAAATAGGGTTAAAAAATTCTAGCCTAATCTAGCCCTATTAGTTCTTCCTTTTTGTACAACAGCAAAATTGTCGGAAGATGAAAGTTCATTTTTGTCACGACTCCCTCCGTGTAGACCTAATCGCGGGCCGGGCTCACTAAAATACGGGCCGGGCTTTAGGGAGTAGTAATGAACTAAAATCAGGCCCGAGCTCGTTTTAATTCGGGCCGGGCTCGACCCGTTTTTTATAAATGTGGACCGGGCTTGATTGCGGGCTTTTTTATATAATTTTTTTTTGCCAAACTTTTATATAATTGAAAGTTGAAACAAAATGATCACACACTGTGTGATTAATTATTAATCAATTATACAAATGCTCAAGCTAATTAATTATTTGCCCCCGTTAATGTATGTATAATGTAAGTATAGACTAGACTGATGAGAGGCATGCCATTTGATTTTCACATTATCAAATTGATCAGACACAATGTGAAAATAGTCCCTTCAATAAAATCCATAATTCACAAACACTAAAACTTAAAAAATTTCTTAATCAACTCAGTACTCTTAAACACAAGTTACACAAAGACAATACTTGGAAATTGTATTGCATTTGAAATTGTGGTTGTGGAATTAATGAGAATAAAATAATTGATTGATTTGGCTATTTAAAAAATAAAAGACAATTGATAAAAAGTATTAATTTAGAAATTGGAATGAATGATGAATTGAGTTTTTGAGACAATCTGATCACGTGGAGGTGGGGACTGGGGAAGGAGGTAAGTTATATATATATATATATATTTAGGTATTGGTATTATAGTATATCATATAATATAATACATATATATATATATTAATACGGGCCGGGCTGAAAAAAAAAGCCCGAGCCCGGCCCGTATTAAAACGGGCTTTTTAAAATTCGGGTTCGTTTTTTTTCGGGCTTTTATTTTCGGGCTCCTTTTCAGTTTTTCTGGGCCGGACGGGCTTTCGGGCTCATGATCAGGTCTACCTCCGTGGGAGCACGTGACCGGCACGGACATGGGTCCATCCCACGCCGTAAGCCTACCCACTGTCAACCCATATCAAAAACACAATAGCAACATAACAATTCACTTTATACACAATTATACTAAACAATACTTAGACATACATAATTTATTATTCACTTGCACATTTCCGTCAATCTATCAATTTAAAATATCATTTATCAATGCAAACACTGTCTCGAAATATCAAATAAAGATACAGTGCCAAATTAAACTATGGCATCAACGCGTCATACAAAATATCAAATAAATCCCTGAATACCCTCCCTAAGTACTAGTGGAGCTGACAAACTAGAATTTAAACACCGTCCTATTCAATGAAATAAATACCCACACGAACAATGACGTGGACTTCTGAATAACTCCCTTTCATAGCAGAAGTTGACACTTGACATTCACCTGTATCTGAAAAATGTTAAACATGAGGCGAGTCGAAACTCAGTGAGCGGCTAACCCACCCCATTCGTGGTGTTGGGCACCACCACGTAGGGAAAGGGCTCACCAATCAAAACAGTCGTCACCAATATTGAGTAATTTTATAATAACATTCTTTTAACTAACATGATCCAACTTAGTGCAGTAAATAAAACAAGCATAGTAATAACAAGACAAGGAACAACTCAACTATGAAGAAAAACTAGTAAGCCTTGAAAAGAACTTAAAATACAAGAGCAATCATGGATTTGAGAAAAACTTATGAAACTAAAGGATTTTAAGAAAATGTACTTGGAGAATTTACTTGAGAAGAAATTAAGGTTTGAATACATTTCAATAAATAGAATGACAAAAGTTTTATACTTTTATCAAAATAAAGTTTGGTAGTAGAAAATGAATTATAAAATCTCCTTTTAAGACTCCTTTCAAGGATCAAGAGTTTGGTAAGATAAAATCTTTAAATCACTTAAAAACTCATAGTTCGAAAGATTTTATAAATGAATTCTCTAAGACCATTGGTGAACAGGATACTCATGAGGAATTTAAAAATTGGGTAAAAACATTGTGATGGTAGAAATTTAGATCTCCTTGGAATTTCAAAAATATAGCTTTGGAAAGTCGTTTTAACTAAAAGTAACTTGGTACAAAAAAAAATTTCTTTCTTGAAAATACCAATTGAAAGTAAAATTCACGGTTTGTTCAAAGGAAGCTTATACAAATCTATAAATGACTAGAAGATGTTTACCTCAATAACATTTACTTGCAAGTTAGCTAACAACACCATAACAATCCAATTGATATTCTTTTAACCATCAAAAGAAAGGAAAGTTTAATATCGCTAATATCAAAATTCAACATCGCATGATCATAAATCACCAACTTCTCAACAAATAAAATGCCAATACCACCAGTTCATAAAAATCATCCATCCATAAGGAAGTAAAGTCTCAACATAAACCAATTCAAGACAATCATTGATTCATTAATCAAGTAATACTCCAATACTATCCAAAAGTCAGTCAATCAATCACTTTTGATTCACATGTAAGTTTTAACAATAGTAATCTAATAAGAGGATGGTTTTATGAAAATATCATTTGAAAGTGAAATATCCTTTGTTCAAAAGAAATGAAGGTTTATGTAAATTAATAGAAATTTGAAAAGTAAATGTACTAAAACTTTCTCCCCATGGGATGTGCAACAAAATAGTAATAATATAGTAAAATTATTTCAACCATACAGTGTCAACAATTCTGGTGTCCAACAACACA
Organism: Chamaecrista fasciculata; assembly: GCA_003254925.1. Taxonomy (NCBI): domain Eukaryota; kingdom Viridiplantae; phylum Streptophyta; class Magnoliopsida; order Fabales; family Fabaceae; genus Chamaecrista; species Chamaecrista fasciculata. The sequence goes on from QANZ01034142.1 coordinate 67,709, forward strand.
TAATCATAAATTCATAGTCAATTTAAGTTTCAAAGCAAGCCATTATAGTAAATATCATATCCTGGCTGGGCGTTACGTATCGCCGTTCCCAGCTTTCAAACTCCCATTGCCTTTTCCCTGCCTGGGCGTTACGTATCGCCGTCCCCAGGGGGTTGCTCATTTTCATAACCATTTCCATATCTACTTCCTTTCCCACTTGGGCGTTACGTATCGCCGTCCCCAAGGGATTTCTCAAATCCATATCTACCTGGGCGTTACGTATCGCCGTCCCCAGGGGTTTCCCTTGTCCACCTCCACTCAAAGAAGCATACACAAACACAAACACAATTCAATTCAGCCAAACAAAAACATACCACACCATAATAATAAATGAATTCAATAGTCAAACACAAACACAAACACAATCTAATCCAACCAAACCAGAACATGCCACACATTAAAATAAGAAATAAATACTATAATCCAACACAAACACAGACACAATCAAATTCAATCAACCCACCACCAATATTTGATTAAGTAATATGACCCATCATCAGCACCACCACCAATATTTGAGCAAGAAAATGCATTCATATCCAAAGTTCAAGTAAATCCATCAAAACAGTTCATTTTACAGACTTTAGGATCAAATACAACAACACTTAGAATTCTTCAAGTCTACCAATCAAGGAAGAGGGAAGGGAGGACGATGGTGGTGACAGTGATCACCGGCGTTCACTGGCCATCATCAGACGACAACGGGCCTGGGAGGAAGCAGCGGCAGGTTGCTCGCACGAAGGAAGAGGAGAACGAAGGATGGAGGACCAAATTATGTCTTATCGGTGAGGTGTGGGTTTTTCTTTTAAGAACAAAAGGAAAGGAAGGGGTGGAGGAACTTGCGTGGGATGTCTAGAAAATTCTAGAAAACAAAGGCAGATTAGGCATAGGGTTCAGAGGCTATAATTCTTGTTTCACCCCAGAAAGAATAAAATTATTTCAAAACAATTCCTAAAAACATGAAATTTTAAAATTGGAATTTTTCAACAAAATTTATATTGTTGGTTTCGTCCCGAAGAGTAGATTCCAAGTATATAATTTTTTTTTTAAACTCTATCTCTAACATATCTCGTTTCTTACTCGAATGAGATCTATTGCAGTGTCAAAATAAAAAGTCAGATCAAGTTTTAATCTCCGTTTGCTCCCAAATTTTTACTACTAGCCCAATAAAATATGGAGATATAAAGTATGACAATTTACATCCTAAACTACGGGGTTTGCTAATTTCTAAAAATTCTAAACTAAATCTTCTAATACTGGCTCGAAATTAGCTCAAAATCTAATTTCAATTCTAGAAACCACTCATTTCTATTTCTAAACCCCTAAAAGTAAAGTCTAAAATTCTAGGATCTCACAATTTTGTGTTCTTTTTTTAACAGAAAAAGTGGATGGAAAAGAGTTAGGGGCTAACAATAGAACTTTTTAGAAACTTGAAGAACCAAAACAGAACGAAAAAACTTGAGGGACCAAAATGAAACTTTGAGCAAACATGAGGGATCAAAAGGGAATAAAAAAAACTTAAAGTACCAAAATGAAACTTTGAGCAAATATGAGGGACCAAAATAGGACTTTGGCCTATCTTTTATTATACATGCAGGAATAGGAAGGAAATGGTATGATAAAGAAAAAACCAAAACAAATTATATACATCTAATGAACAATATATATAATCAGTGTACAAAAAACCGGACCGACCCGCCCGGGTTAACCCAGAACCCGGTGACCCGGGCACTAGGGCGGTCCGGGTGAGGCAAAAACCCGCCAACAATTGAACCGGAAATGACCCGGTTTAACCTGCCGGTTTTTTATAAAACCGCCACCCATGACTCGGATTGACCCGCTTCCACCTTTTTTTTTTAATTTGAAATCACAAATTAGGGAAAGAGTACTAATTTTGTCCCCAAACTTTACACCAACTGTCAATTTCTTCCCCAATCTTTTTCTACTGTCAATTATTTTATCCCTAATGTTTCACATTTTGGTCAATTTTATCACTTGCTCTTATTTTAGCCAAATATTAACAATAGAATATACGTAACTAAATGATATGTAATGTAAAATTGATGAAAAAATAAACTCAAATTGAAAAATAGGATGCAATCTTTCATTAGTTTATTAAAAAAAGTTAGTCAAACGATAGAATTGACCAAAATGTAAAATATTGTAGACAAAATTGACAATTGATGTAAAGTTTGGGGACGAAATTAGTACTTTAAGTACTTTAAATTTAAGTACTTTTAGAAATTAGAAGTTCTATTTGATTTTTTTTCAATTTGACCGGGCTAACAATTGACCCGATTAATAACCTGGCGGTTGAACCAGTGACTCGTGGCCTGAACCCTTGGCCGGGTCAATGTCCGGTCCAGTTACTAAAACATTGTATATAATTATATATTTCAATTCATACAGTTGTGACTTGTGACCACAGAAGTTTCATTCACGAAAATGTAACTAAATCTTAGCCATGGAAGATCAGTTATGTGATTAACACAACATATACAATTCTGCAAATTCGAAGCATTTCTAGACGTACAAAAGTATGAGAAAGAGAAACAGAATAATGAATCAAGTGCAACATTATAACCTCAGCATTGCAACCTTTTTCGTTGTGTTCGGAAATAAACAACCTTTTTATCTCATGTCAAGTAGGAGCATTTGTTTCAGAAAAAAAAAAATAAAAAGGCCAAAAGTCCTATTTTGGTCCCCAGTTATGCTCGATGTTCCAAATTGGTCCCTCAGTTATTTTTTGTTCCATATCTCAGTTTTCTAAAACTTGACACAGTTGGTCCCTCAAACATTTTTCATCCATTTTTCTGTTAAAAAAAAAGAAAAAATAAACTTTCATCCCCAAAAGTTTTATTTTCTTATATTAAGGTCTTTTTCTTTTTATAATGGGATCAAAACGTAAGAAAACAAATTAAGATTTTAACTGAATTTACCTGAAAACACAACTCTCTCTCTCTTTCTCTGTCTCCGTCGTCTGTTGAATAGAGCCGTGCTTAAAGCCGCTGTGTTCACTCCGTGAGAGAGAGAGAGAGAGAGAGAGAGAGAGAGAGATGTGTTTTTGAGCAAATTCAGTTAAAATCTTAATTTATTTCTTTTCTTACGTTTTGATTCTATTATAAAATAAAAGGACCTTAATATAAGAAAATTAAACTTTTGGGGGATGAAAGTTTATTTTTATTTTTTTTAAACGAAAAAATGGATGGAAAACGTTTGAGGGACTAACTGTGCCAAATTTTGGTCATCTTCATTCATTTTAAAGCGTCCCAAAGCTCAAATCCTCATTCATTTTAGTCTCAAATCCTCAAAATAAAATTTTCATTCATTTTAGTCCCAAAGCTCAAATCCTCTTTTTCATCATCTTCATTCATTTTAGTCTCAAATCCTCAAAATAAAATTTTAAAGCGTCCCAAAGCTCTTCCAAACATTCCAATTTAGTCCTTAAAAGTATTTAAACCCCTAAAACCTAAACTCTAAACCCTAAAATCTTAAACCCTAAAACCTAAACCTTGAACCCTAAAAAAATCTTATTTGAGCAATTAGGTCCCTCACCCTAAAAACATCCGATCTCAAATTAGATTTTTTTAGGTTTTAGGGTTTTAGGGTTTAGGGTTTAGAGTTTAGGTTTTAGGGTTTTTAATACTTTTTTAAGGACTAAATTGGAATGTTTGGAAGAGCTTTGGGACACTTTAAAATTTTATTTTGAGGATTTAGGACTAAAATGAATGAAGATGATGAAAAAGAGGGGCAACTGAAAATAATGAGATAAAAATTGAAGCCAGGGACCAATTTGACAAAACACAAATTTTCTGTTTTTTTTTAGTAATAATGTTGATGTGGCGCATATTAATCTAGTTGGAAATTTTTTAAGTTAAACCCGTGCTGACATGGCAGTTAACGTGCCACGTCAGCACTTAACGTGCCACGTCAAGTTTTTTAAAACGTAGACGGAGAGACCTATTTGTCTAAGTTTGAAATCGCGTATTGAAAATATGCTTAGGGATTGGTTGAAAATTGAAATACTGCTTATAGGTTGATTGGTTAAACAATTCTAACGCACCTGAATTGAGTTAAATCGATGGATGATTAAACATACATTTTTTTAAATAGGTCAAAGTCCTATTTTGGTCCCCCAGTTATGTTCCTTGTTCCAAATAGGTCCCCCAATTATTTTTTGTTCCATATTGGTCCCCCAGTTATGCAAAACTTGAAAAAGTTGGTCCCTCTAACGTTTTCCATCCATTTTTCCGTTAAAAAAAGAGGAAAAATAAACTTTCATCCCCAAAAGTTTTATTTTCTTATATTAAGGTCCTTTTCTTTTTATAATAGGATCAAAACGTAAGAAAAGAAAGTAAATTAAGATTTTAAGTGAATTTACCCAAAAAATACAAAAAANTTCTTACGTTTTGATCCTATTATAAAAAGAAAAGGACCTTAATATAAGAAAATAAAATTTTTGGCGATGAAAGTTTATTTTTCCTCTTTTTTTAATGGAAAAATGGATGTAAAACGTTAGAGGGACCAACTTTTTCAAGTTTTGGATAACTGGAGGACCAATATGAAACAAAAAATAACTGGAGAACCTATTTGGAACAAGGAGCATAACTGGGGACCAAAATAGGACTTTGGCCTTTTAAATAATATAAAGATTATATCATTCAAAAAGAATATTATAAGTAATAAATTAATAAATCTCAATCATCATTATATAAGATAAAAATTATAAAAATGAGTTTAAAAGTTCAATAAACATAAATAAGTTTATATTTTGAGTTAAAAAGAGCAAAACTACATTAGTTCTAGCAAAACTTCTGTCATGGACGAAGAATATAAGAATGACAGAGTTGGGCTTTAGTTGGACATTGAGTCAATTGTGACTCTGAAAATTGAAAAAGGAAAAAAAGAAAAAGAGAAAGAAAATTGATAGAGTTGGGCTTTGGATCCAACATTAAATTAAATATAAAAATTTTGAGATATATTTGATAATTGATTGTAATATAAATTTTATTTTTTGAATAATTATATATTTTTAAAAAATTGTGGCACCCACATTAATATAAGTATATAACTAAGGAACACTGTCTAACTTTCCCAAATCAAAATTCACATAACACAAGGTTAGTGGTTCAATGAATGGGAATAGATTCTCTTATTAAGAATTTCCTCAATATATATATTAGGATGGTCTAAATTCTAAACTCTAAAACAGAAAAATGCAAAAGGAATACAATATACAGTAGCATTTGGCAAAACTAGAAATAGAGTATAAAGGAACAAGAGACTCAATTGACTCAATAATTGATTTCACAACTGAGTCACAACTGAAATAGAGTATAAATCCTAAGTCTCTTCCCCAGTGGACATATTTCAGTTGTGACTTGTGATTTAGAGTTACAATTGAGTCACAACTGAAATATGTCCACTGGGGAAGAGACTTAGGATTTAGAAACAAGAGAAAAAGCATTGAGAATACTAGGTGAATAATTGATTTCATTATAGAATTGCAGGAAAACAGAACAAAATAAAAAGATATAACAATTAGTTCAAGCCTTTGAATTCATAACATACATTAGCCAAAACTTCAAAAGGCAACTTCCAGATCAAGGATAAATATTTAGGTAGGACGTGTAAGGCTCATCCCTAAAGGCTACTATGGGTTCCATCAAATAGTTTCTATTGAACCCTTGTGCAATGAAGCTAATGGGATGGTACTGTTTCAAGCCTTTAGCCAAAGTGAAGCTTGCAGCTTGATCAAAGGACGTAGGATCTTCAAGTGATGAATTATATTTACACATAAGTTTCACTTCTTGACCAACAACATAGTTCACACCACTATAGAAATAGCATCCCTTATTGCTCTCAGACTCTATGGATATTGTATCCTTCTTGCCATCTAAACCTTGCACCACACGAAACACAGATGTAGAATTACTCGTAGCATTGAATTCATTGCCTACAAAAAAAGTATTATTCGGGCCTTGATGCATCACTCGCATTCCAGGAAGGTGCACCGGCTCGATCGACACAAGCTTATTGATGGCATCACGAATATTTGTGAAGGGAGTTTGGTCTAACATGACAATTTTGTAGGTTGCAAGGGTGGCATTTTGTGTGCCATCATAAGGAACATGTTCCATTGTGAAGAATTGCTTATCACCAAGCTTCAAATAGACCATTGCAAAACTTGAATTTCCAAAGCCTTGGGTGAATGTGAATAGGGTTTGGTGGTTGTTGTATTGTACTGGGGTTATGTAGTCTCGAGGTTCCTTTTGTGAACCAACTTTAAGGTCCCATGAGTCGTCGGAGGTATGGCTAACTAGAAGGTACGGACCATATAGGATCGCATGAACTGAAGAGTATTCATTCCTATCATCTGCATTTGGTTATATATGTCATTAATCACGTATAATATTTGATTAAAGTAAAAATAAATAATGAAATTGATCAAAATATAAAATTTTGAAGACCAAATTGATAACAAACAAATATTGTAGATGAAATTGACTAAGATAATTTTATACATATATCTTTGTAATAAGATCATTTTGTGATAAGTTAATTAGTCTAACTCTTTAGTTTGTAGGAAAGGCCCAACTTCCAGGACCAACAAAACTATCATTGGTTTAATTCTATTAATTCTATTAATAGTTTAGTAAGAGCTAATACCATAATCTAATATATATAATGCAGATATAATATTGATTTTATCTCATTAATCTAATATAAATATATCACATAATTGAATGATATGAATTCATATAAATACCTTTGAGAGGCTCAGATCTTAGAGGGATGGGCAAGCTGAAGGTCAAATTGTCGCCAGGGCTCCACTTTCTTGTCAATGATAAATATGACCCTACAAGAATATATTGACAGAATTATATATTAATTAACTTTAAATTACAAAGTACCTTTTTAATTAAAAATAAACATGAAATTTCAAAGAATTGATTTGCTTTGTGCTTCACTGTATTATATTATACCCACCTCCTTCAACTGACTGAGATAATGGCTCATTGTTAAGTAAAGTTTGAGAATGATTTAGACGAGTCCACGTTGGTATCCGAAAGTTCAATGTAGAAGTTGGGACATCACCCTTCAAAAATGAAGGAAAACCAATTAGAAATCAAAATACATTATAAAAAATTAGGAATGTTAAAATGAATCAACCAAATAATTTATTGTAGTTCACAAGTTAAGTAAATTGAGTACTCACACAAATTAGATTATGTAATAAGTCAAGAAATTGTTTATCCGACTTAATCATCAAGATACTGAGTCAACTTAGCCAATTTAAACTATCTCCTTTTTTGTTCATTCTTTTTCAAATTTTTGTCATTAATTTCTCTTTTTTATTTTTGTAATTTCAATAGTTTTTACAATAATGTTGAAATATAAGAATATCAAATCAAATAAAAAATATATAATTTAGGTTATTAACAAAAAAATGAATAAATTAACAATTTAATCACTGAAAGATCACCAACTTGACAACTCAGTTCCTAAAAAATTAAAATATATAATTGATCAGTCTCTAAAATATCAAAGCAACATACTTATTTAGTCTTTTATATAGATTAAACAATATACCGTTTTGATCTTTTAAAGAATAAAGAGTATACTGTTTAAATCTTTAAAAATATTAAAGGTGTATTTTAATATTTTAAGCATTAAATTATTATCTTACTAAAACAATTATATAACTTGACTATTGTCAACCAACCTACATAACTTATAAGTTGACTCACTTAATTTGCAAGTCAAATAAGTAGGGTTATTTTTTAGTTTAAGTTTTTACCCATTTTCTAGTGATTAGTGAGTCAAAAATGTCACAACTAGGCTCACTTATGAGGTATGTTAAACAAGTTAATTTCATGGATTGAATCATCTCTATAAAAAATTAATTAATATGGAAAGGGCAAATATACACAATCCGTGAATCATGGATTTTTATCTCAAGATGTGTGTAAAATTAGATTCCACGGCCGGAACAAAGCAACCACCCTCCCTGTAACATTGTCCATAGAAAAATAAAGCAAAAATTACCTGTTTATTGGGAGAAAAAGTGAAAGTGACACAGAGAAAAAATATTGATTTAATTGAGATTAAGTATATGTTTTATGTGTTTTTTTAATATACACCTACTAAAAATAATAATAAATTTATATTTTCTACAATAAAAAGAATATTTTGTAAAAGAAAGTATAAATATATATAAAAAAAATTTTAAAAAATAAATAATTGGTATACCCCGAGCCGGATCAACAAGAACTAGATCCGAAACCCGGAACGAAGTAACTGGGTCGGACCGGGTTTTGTTCACCCCTAGATCCAATGGTTGGAAGAAAGAAAAATTACCTTATTATTGGGAGCAAAAGTGAAGGTAACACGGAGGAAGGGGTCCCATGAAGAATATGGAGTGACAGTCTGATCAATCAAAATATTGCCAGCTTTCCAATTGAAATTACTTGAGATATACTGAGCAATATAGAGATTAGGGTTTTGTGTTTGTTCTTCAAAATAGATGAAATCTCCCAATTTTGAGAAAGATTCAATGCCAGTGCCATAACAACACCAAAAGCTATCAAATTGAGTGCCCCATCCATGAGTACTTTTGGCCTTGGTAACACCACGTCCTTGTGGAAGAAAATAGATCATAATTCCAGGATCTGTTCCTCTTTGAATGCTTAATACTCCATTTGTAAATGTTCTCTCATAATAATCTGCATAGCTTATATCTTTTGTCCATCTATATAGATTCCGAGATATCTACAAATTTCATTGTATGGTATCCACCAAAAACATATATATTAGTTAGTATGCATTTGATCATTTATATAAGGTAAGTAAAAGTACTAATTTTAGTTTAAGAAACAACACATTTAAAAAAAAAGGGCGGCCCAGTGCACGAGGCTTCCACTAGGTGAGGTCTGGGGAAGGTCAAGATGTACGCAGCATTACCAGACAGCAACCTTACCGTTGCGCCAAGACTCACCCTCTTAATTAAAACAACACATTAATCGAAAATTCGAAATATATGACTCAATTCTTGAATTATTATAATCACTAATGATTTGGTCCATAGGTCATCTTCAGGGACTAAAAAATAAAAATTTAGTACAAGTTCAATGAGCAGGAAAGAATAAAATAAGTGTAAATTCAGGAACCAAATCATTAATAATTGAAAGATTTTGAGGACTAAATTGTATGTTTTGATTATTCTAGGACTGATTCATTGACTCGGTATAAATTCAACAACCAAATAGTAAGTTTTCTCATTTTAGTTCTTTATCTTTAGTCATAAAAGATCAATAATCCGGCAACAAAAAATTGAGAAAACATATAACTAGTATTCACATTTGAACATTTTCATTTTTATAAATTAAATTTTCATCTTTCTAAACTAAATATTATATAAAATTTAGATTTTTTTATAAAAATCAAGAGTAAAAAAAGAAAAAGTAGTGAAACATTTTTTGTTCTTCTAAATTATGTTTTTGATATAAGTAATTATATAATCAAAATTCACTAGGAAAAAAATGTTATTTAGGCATTTGAAATAAAAGTTTACTAAAATATTAAGACATAATAGATAATCTTATCAAGAAGTCATATAGTATAACCATTGAGAAGAAATTGAGTAATTATAATACATACCTTCAACATGTTATAAGATGTGCAGGATTCTTCATTGTCTGTGGCTAGAACAGAGCCCATTCTATTTGGCAATCTCCTATAGACACAAATTTGAATTAAAATAAAAATAGCATAATTAAGAATCAAAAACTAAATGTTTAAAAGAATATTCAGGTAATTAATATGTATGATCGAAATATATAATTCATTAAAACAAATAAAAATTTCATTACCAATACTCTGCAATGGAAGTGCCTCCAGTTGCATAAGCATGTGAGGTGTTAACAAGGTCCATAAAGTACGTGGATATATCCTAACATAAAAGAAAACAGGAAAAAAAATCATGTTAATAATGAATTTCTTCATTTATATTTTTTAATTTGAGTCTATTTTGCGAAGCTAATTACCGAATACAGTGGGTCTCCCACGAATTCATATCGCTTTTGAGCTCCAATAACGATTGGAATATGGGTGTTTGTATGAAGATCAGATATATCACCAGACTTGCAAAACAATCAAATTCAGCATTAATCTTTCAAGAATTAATAAACAAAGTATAATGTTTTAATATTTCAAGGACTAAATTGTGTTTTTCAATCTTTTAGGGACCAAATTATCAACTCGACAATTGTTTAAGGACCAAATTGTTAGTTTAGTCAGGTATATTTCTTAAAAAAATAATTATATAAATACCTCAGTAGCAAGTAAGCCCAAGAAGCAAGGCTTATCAAAAAGATGAGCCAAGGTTTGATACTTAGAATTTCCAGTGAGATTGTAGATTGTGTAAAGCAAATCATTCATTCCTCCAAATTCCTCATTCAGTAATTCTAAGAATTTGGGCAAAGTGTTCTTTTGAATAAAATTCATCACACGATCGTAGAAATAATCAGCCATCCATGTCACCATTTTTAGAGCTTCAGGGTTCTCTCCATATGTATATTGATCCAATAGCCCAGCCATGACCTACATTAATTAAGATTAATAAGGCTATATTGCACTCAAACTCTCCAAGTTTTAAGTTAGGAGCAATAAATAGCTTTGAGTTTCAAGATTGACAGACAAACTCCTAAGTTTTCAACTTTGATCACTTATGACATTTGAGTTTCAAAACTTGATAGACAGACTCCCATGAGCTCTCAGTTTTATTCACCTAGAACTCCAAAATAGTTTCACATTTTTAAATCTCAAGGGTATTAAGTAAACAAAACTGAAAGCTTAAGAAGTTTGTTTGTCAAGTTTTGAAACTAAAAGATCCTAAATAAAATGAAGTTAAAATCCTTAACAAGGGAGTGTCTATCAAACTTTAAAATTTAAGAACATTTTCTCTCTATAATCTAAAATTCAAGGGATTTTAATATAATTTATTGGATTAATAAATAACAATTGAACTAGATGATGAGTCTAATTTTGACGTACCTTATGAATAGTGTAATAGGGAGCCCAAACAAATTTATTAGCCTCAAGACGATCAAAGAACTCAGTGGGAAATGCAGAGAGATAACCTGTGTTGATTTTCTTCTGACACTCAGAAAGTTTGCTAACTAATGCTAACATTTTTTCCCTTATTTGTTCATTATGAGTGCTGGCCCACATTTGAGCAGTTGCACTCAAGTAATGACCTGATGTTAAGAAACAAAAAAACAAGACTTCATTAGTTCTTTTTAGAGAAATTTCGATTAAAAAATTCTAGTGTAACTTTTAATGTTTTTTATTCTTCTAAATTATAATTTTCTATAGTGGAGTTTCTCAAAAGATATATATATATACACACAACACACAAAATTTAAGCATTTGATTATAAAAAACTTGTTAAGATATTAAAACATGTTATATATTTTTTAAATTTTACTTAAAGTGATTACATGAATAAATTGAGTCATTTTAAAATTCTAACCGAGGAAATTGATTTTAATAAAACATAAAAGAGCACAAAATTAAATTTGACCCTACTTAAGAGTTAAAACTAAAATAGCACTTTCTATATATATGAAAAATCATAGTAATTAGAAGGAATAATGAATCAATTTAAGTATAGAGTAAGATTAAGTTGTCAACTCGATGATAAAATTATTTGTTTCCTTTGAAGTATACTAACCAACAAAATGGCCTCGAAGCTCAATATTTGGGCCTTCCCAACCTCCATAAGGTTCTCCTATGCCGGGAAGACCAGAAGTATTTCTGAAACTCCAAATCAATCTGTCCACGTCAAACATCAACAAATATTGGAGATTTGTGTTCATGGCACGTGCATGGTATGAATCTTCATGGAGTCTCACATCATGGAGAGACACTTCCTTAAGAAGACCTTGTGGGGGTGTGTAATCACCGTTCGACTTCTTCATGGTTCTATAAGCGACTTCCCACTCAAATTTAATTTCAGCATCATTCACACCATCATGATTCTTCAATACCTGAATTTATAAATCAAGAAAATTATTGAAAAATAAATAAATTTATGAGAATAATTTGAGTAATCAACTATCATATAATAATATTTAATAATAATTTTCTTTTAACTTCTATGGTAGAAAACTTACTATACATCTATCTATGACTGAATTCAACTTATATACTCTGCCATTTTTCTTGACCCTTGTTTGAATTAGATATTAAGAGGGAAAAGGAAGGAGAATGTAATGTATGAGCCGTAAGAATATCACAAAAGAGAAAAAAAAAAAAAAAAGGAGACGGAATTCATGAAAATCCCAAAATATAATTCTTAAGCCAATAAATAATACCAAAAATATAATTCTTAAGCCAATAAATAATACCAAAATCATAGAGCGAAAAAGGAGACGGAATTCATGAAAATCCCTCATTTAATCAATCAATCACCAGAAGAAGAAAAAAACAGATACAATGGTTAAAATGAGAAAAAATCTATAAAAAATGGGATAGCTTTAGCACTTTAATTTAAAAGGTTTATCAAATCAGTACTAATACGAGAATAACCCTTTAATCCTTAGGAGAATGGCACCTCCAAAAATTAGCTAATGAGGTTGAAATAATACTTAAAATCTTATATGATAATTTTCTTAAGATTTTAGATTCGTATCAAGTACTTTAAAAACACTTGTTAAACTTTAATAATTAACTTTTTGAAGTGTAATTCTACTTTTTTAATCAAATCACACCCCAACCCTAATCACTCGACGTGAGACTCAACTCTTAAAACACTTTTAAAGAAAACAAAATCTAAATATACCTTTCTAGCCTTAGGAAGCAAGTGAGACCAAGCAGAATCATCTGTAGGAGTGAGATGCATGTGTTCGTATTTGTCAATCATAGCTCTTCTCCATGCTTCGTCCGTAGAAGTTTCTACCTCGTATCGAAAAGTATGAGATTGACCTGGCACTGGTATGTTTGTGCAATCTTTTCCCAAAACGCACACACATATTGATAAAACGACAAACGTTAAAAGCTGAGAACCACTCTTTTTCATTCTCAGAAGAAATTAAAGAAGCTTTCTACTCAGATACTAACAATTTAGAGAGTGTGATTATCACAACAATCACCTATTTATATATATATATATATAGGCATATAGCTGGTCTCCTTAACCACGTATTACGATTGGATATTATCAATTTAAAATTTAAACAACTAAATCTTAGCTGGTTTGGATATATATAAATCTTAGGATGGTAGTTATTTTTTTTATTCTATTTTATTTTTGACGATAATAATATTGAATTTTTTATTTTAAATATAGCCTAAGTTAAAGTTCAATCACGTTTACTCATCTCATTAAATTAAAGTGTATAACTATATATATATATATATATATATATATTTACGGATAATACTAAATCCTAACTGATTATGAGATTTTTTTTATCTTTTACTTCCTCAACAGCTAAACTAAGAAACCGAAAAGATATATTTGAACTGGAGAATAAATAGGTTTGTTTAGTATATCAAATAAATCAAATCAATTCGGCCAAAAAAAAAAAAGATATCAAATCAGAGTTGTTCAAGAAAAGAAAAGAAAGAAAAGATCAAATCAGACCAAACCAAAAGCAGGAACTATATTATTATTATAATTAGGCCAAAGTGCGAATTTGGTCCTGTAACTTTGCTTCAGGTCTCAAATCAGTCTTATATCTTTTTTTGTCTTGAATTTGGTCCTGTATCTTTACTCCAGGTCCCAAATCAGTCCTATATCTTTTTTTTGTCTCAGTCTTGGTCTCATATGTTTTGAAAACCTCCTGTTGTTAGTCCTCCGTCCATTTTAAATTACAGTTTAGTCATGAAAACTTCAAGTTCCTTTCACTTTAGTCCCTGACTATCAAAATGAAAGTGAAAGAGAATCCCTGAAGATTCTCAAACCTTACATCTTGGTTCCTAATCCATGAATTCTTCATGAAATGGAATAGAAATGCAAATTTTTGAGGAGAGAGGTGATAGAAGAAAGTTTGAATTTTCGAAAATTCTTTCTTAAAGTATTTGAGGACAATTATTTGAGTGAGATTTCAGTGAGGATTGGAGTTTTTGGCTGAGTTCTTGAGTTTCTCAGCGATTTCCGTACGTTTTCTGGCGAGTTTGGGGCATTTCGGATGGGTTTTAAATTTTTTGCATTTTCAGTTTTGGTCCCTTTATCTTTTGCTTTAATTTGTGTTGTTTTTGCATTTCTATTTCATTTCATGAAGAATTAGGACTGAGACAAGAAAAGATATAGGGTAAATTGCAATTTGGTACCCTGTGGTTAGGGGCGTTTCCCATTTGGTACCCTGAAAGAAAAATTTTTGCATTGTGGTACCCCGTGGTTTGCACCGTTAGCAATTTGGTCCCCTGAGGTTTTTTTCCGTCTGCATTTCACGGAAAAGAAGCACGTGACTGTCACGTGACTGGTTTAAATACGAAATTGCAGCCATTTTTTGCCATTCCAAACCCTAAACTAGCCGGTCTCCTCCAAATTCTCTCAACTTTTCCACTGAAACCCTAATCCACACCAAAATCATGTCGTCGTGCTCTGTCTGGTCTAAGTTTTCGGCAGCTTCATCAAGACGCTATGATGAACCGTTATCGGGAAGGCGATGTTATTGTGGTGAGTTTGCGGTTACTCGCACGTCATTGAAGCCTAGAAGTTTTGGACGGAAATTCTTGACTTGCCCTAAGTTTAAGGTACGAAAATGTTAATTATTTATAGTGTTGACTAATTTTTTTTCATTTTAAACATTGTGCTCGTTTTTTTTTTCTTGACTTGCCCATTGTTTCAGATGAGTCAATGCAAGTTTTTTGACTGGATCGGTCCTATACCTTGTTGTTATGCTCTTGAGGTTGGCCTTCTGGTGCAGGAGAAAATTCAGAAGCTTGAAAAAGAAATTGGACAGTTGAAGATGAAAGGAGAAGTGGCTATCTCTCTTAGAAGACAAAAGCTTTACCTTGGAATGTTGGTTGGGTCATGGATGCTTTTTGGGTTGTATATAGCAGTCAACCATTTTGGTATGAAATCTGCCAAATATGGTTACTACTTACCATGAAGATGTGACTTAGGTTGTGGATCAAGGCTTGCTAATTATATGATTTATACTAACCATGAAGAATTGGGATGTAATGCAACTCTTTTGAATGTAATGTAACTATTTTGGATGTAATGCAACTATTCTGTATGTAATTTTAGTCTTTTGTATGTAATGCAAGTCATGGCAAATTTTGGAATGTTAGGCTATGTGTAATCCTGATTCTACTGATTAATTTTGTTGACATTATTGGTATTGTAATGAATCTACTGATTCAACTGATGTTAGGCAATGAGAATTTGTTTGACTCTTTTGGTATTGCAATGAATTTTATTGACATTATTGGTTAGTATTGTGGATGATAAGAAATGGCAAAGTATGAGAAGGTCAGGGACTGTTTTGACATAGCAGAAACTTGAAGGGACTAAAACCAATTTCTTTACAAAATGTAAATGATAAGGTAAGGAAAGGGGACTGTTTTGACAGTACAAATTCGAAGGTTCCCTGTTGATATGACCTAAAAAATGACCAATTTAGGCAATTTAAAGCATTTAGCCAATTTGAAGCATTTAGGCAATTTATTAAGAATAGTAAGACTAAATTGATATACCGTGAAATTGCCATTGATTATCTTCCTATAAAACACAGCAAGTTCCCATTGATGTTCCCATTGACATACCGTGAAATTGCCATTTTTTAAGAATACAACATCATAAATTGCCATTTTTTAGGCATACCATAAATCAAGTTTTAAAGGCAACCAAAATTGATAATTCAACAAATTTCCCTGTCATCATGAATTATAAATTTCCCTGTCATACCATAAATTGCCATTTTTTAGGCATACCATAAATCAAATTTCCCTGTCATCATGAATTATAATGTGCTATTCAACAAACTAATAACTGAAGATGCATACTTGATAATTGAAGATGTAAATTGAGATTGATAAGTCTTACACATAGTCTTACACATAGATTGATAAGTCTTACACATAGATGCAAATATACTAAACTAACAAAGTTGTCCCAAAAAATTGTTGTTTCCATCAACCAACAACAAAGTATTCCCAAAAATTTTGTTAACAAGTCATAGACAAACTATCATAAAACAACTAGACAAAACAGTCTTCATGTTCACTTATTCAACTTCCTCTTCTTGTTCCCAGGACTTTGGCTTTGGCTGCGAGTGGTAGGACCAATCCTCAGTGGACTTTGGCTGCGCGTCAGAGGTCTTGAGGTAGGATACCAAGAAGCCATAGTCTGAAATGAAATGAAACAGAAAATATGAAAATTAAAAAAAAAACAGACAAGCAACTAAACACTAATATCTGCAATAGGTTCTCATCTAAGTAGGTTCTCAACTAAACACTAAACAGACAACCAATATTTTCATTTCTATTAACTAGTCATAACCATTGGTGTTGATTTTGGGATGCTCTATTGCATAACAGCTTGTAGGTTCTCATCTAAGGGGTATGTGCTGCTTGTTGCTGCCAGCTATACTACTAATTGCTGGAATTAGTCATCCGATAGAAACTAACAAATTACTGAGGCCAAACTAAGCAACAGCAGATATATGATCATTATAAGCAGAGCTAACAAATTACTGAGGCCAAACTAAGCAAACCGATAGAAACTAGCAACAACCAATAAGACAATCATGCTTGGAGTGTCATGGCCAGAACAAATCTATAGTTAAAGACTCTAAAGAATGAGTTAGGAATGACCTCACTATGTTGAGAAGTCTGACTTCGTTGTGTAGCTCGAGGACTCTACAATAAACATATTTCAACCACGATTAGAAGTCCAAAAATTTACCCGAGCACCAATCAAAATCTCATACATCTCATACATACCTTGAATGGTGGATTTTTTCCCCTCATCTGACTATAAACCTCCTTTGCCTTAGGTGGCCCAGAATCATTTTGGAACTTCTTACGCGGTGCAATTTTTTTGACTAGCAACTTCTTAGCCTTAGGTGGCCCACCAGTGGCAGCAGTAGAATTAGCACTAGTGGCAGCAGCTGAATTAGTAGCTGAATTAGCAGCAGTGGTAGCAGCAGCAGCAGTGGCAGCAGCTAAATTATCAGCAGTGGCAGCAGCTGAATTATCACCAGCGGCAGCAGCTTCAGCTTCAGCATTCTACAACAATTGAATAATTGTATAAGAAATTATCTTGAAAGATAAATAATACAAAATATGAGTGAGTCTCTAATTTCATACCTGTGCATTCTTCAATCTCATTAACCTATGTCTCCTTTGCCACGGTGTTTCTCCAGTAACTGATGACTTACAAGTCCTGGAGTTGTGGCCAATCTTGTGACACTTCCCACATTGTATAGGTTTGTATTTCCTAGGCAAAGAATATGGATTCCTGGGCTCATCAGCAGCTTTTTTCCTACACTTCCTTGGCCTTCCTGGAGGCCTCATGATCAATAGTGGAAGGAGTGGTGTTGTACCAGTTCGTATCCATAACAGCTCCCCTGGCAAGGCTGTTATACACGCTGCATATGTCCTCATATATGCATCCTTACTATAGCATTCATGCAAAAAATGTTCTGGATTTTGATGACTTGATTGGATGGCAGACACAGCATGCTTACATGGGATCCCTGTCAATGCCCATAACCGACAAGTGCACTCACGGGTGTTTAAGTCTACAACATGAGTTCCATCATTCGACATTACCTCATAGATGAATCTACCCGAAGGCTCTGCAGTACAAAATCTGGAATCATTTTTAATCCTCTCCAACTTGTCCAAGATATTAGGACAATAGGGCCCACCAAACTTGTCCATCCCAGACCTTTTGACATAAAACCTATGCATAAGCTTGTGTCTAATCCACTCTAATAGAGAAATTATAGGTTTTTCCCTCGCCTCCCGAATATAGTTATTGAAAGACTCGCACATATTGTTGGTCAAGTCATCACATAAAGACCTAGTGGAAAAATGAGAGATACTCCAAAGGCTAGGATCAACTTTTACCAGATCATCATATGCTTCACCATTCAACTTCTTCACCTCCTCCATTCTTCTAAAAAATTCCTGCGGTGTAGATGCATAAGCGCATGCCCACATGGCATCTCTCAATTCCTTGCCCTTGTGGTTGTTCTTGAAGTTGGCATACATATGGCGCATGCAAAACCTATGCTCTACATTTGGATACAGCTCATCAAACACATACTCTAGCCCCTACACAACAGTCAAAGAACAACAAAATCAAATAAACAACCAATTGATTAAATTAAACACTTTAAAACTCATAAAACATTTCAAAATCAGCAAAGAAAACATACCTTCTGTCTATCTGAAACAAAGACAAGGCCCAACTCACGTGGGTTCCCAAAATCCTCAATGAAGCATTCCATAAACCATGCCCAGGATTCCTTATTCTCCTGCTCAACTATTGCAATTGCTAGTGGAAACATGTTGTTTCCATCCCTCGCAATTGCAGCAATCAATTGGCCACCAAATCGTCCCTTTAAGTGGCAAGCATCCAACCCAATTATGGGTCTGCATCCAGCCAAAAACCTAGCTTTTTGTGCATGGTATCTCACATACATCCTTTTAAAGCGTTCAGGTCCACCCTCTTGGAAAGCTTCACCAAGAATCTTCACACAGCTGCCATCATCTTATTGCCTTATAGTCTCTGCATAATGATAGAGGTTTTCATATTGCTTCGCTTCAGCCCCCTCCAAGATGTTCTTCGCAATTGCCTTTGCTCTATATGCTTGATGGGTTGATATGTCCACAAAGATCTGTCTCCTAATCGATCTCCGAACATTTGGCAACTTCCAATCAGGATGATCAGCAAACTCCTCAGCGAACTTCGCAGCAAGATACCTAAGGAAGACAAGTTAACAACATAATTAATTAAGAAGTTAATAACATAATTAATTACAAGTTAATTCTTTTCACTCTTTGAAAAAGTAAACAGTTTAAAAACTTTTAGTTTAAGGAAGAAAGACAAGTTAACAACATAATTAATGAAGCATATATATATATATATGCATTTGATGTATAAGTTAACAACATAATTAACATGTCATGTATAAGTTAAGGTAGCATGTGATGTATAAGTTAAATATGCTTAAAAAAGATGAAAAAGAAACAACTTAAGTATAGAGTACATAATTAAGGGTCTAATTTATAGAGATGAATACTTAAAAAAGAGTAATTCAAATAAACTAACATTTTTAAAATTAAAGTAGATTGATTTTAATTTGGGCCTAAATAAAAAGTAAAAAAGTAAAAACTGAATTTAAAAAGTAAGTAAATCAGTAAATCAGTAAATCAGTAAATCAGTAAAAAGTAAAAAAAAAACTGAATTTAAAACAACAAAATAAATTACTAGTTGTCAGGAACATACCTTGACTTCACATGTTTGTTGTCAAATGACTGTTGGGAAATCACAGAGGGAGCGCAGCGGAAGAAATTAAAAATTTTGGACTAAAACGCAATTAAAACTAAAGGCTAACTCTGTGATTCCTTCCAGGATCCACTAACTATGTTTATACTAAGTAAGAAAAGATGTTTACCTAGTTTTGATCGGTGACTTATCGTATTCGCGAATTTGAGAAGTCCACAGAGTGTCCTTCCTCTACCAGTAATCCACACGAGCAGTTTGGCAGATGCCNCTGCATTTTTAAATTCCATGCCAATTTCTAGGCGTGGATTTATCATGTCAACCTCTTCATTGAATTGAGGATAACGCACGTCATCATTTGAGCCTTCAGGACTTGCTGCATCTGATGCACCCAATGGATTTTCATTAAACTCACTTATATCTCCACAGTCTTCAAATCCCGGGGGTACATCTGCTTCACCTTCTTCAACACCACCTTCTTCGTTTGCCTCAACACCACCTTCTTCCCTGTTCCTTGAGCCCGCAAATATATCTTCATCTTCAGGACACTCAAGAGTTTGTCTCAAGTACTGTACGTGCTCATCATCTTGATCCTCATTAAGGTTGTAAGCATCAACATCAATCTCTTCCTCTTCTTCTGTGTTCTCTGTTTCCTTTTCATTTTCATGAGAGCCCGTAGTAGGAGGATTAGTAGGAGGATTAACATGATGAACATAAAGATCCAAATTAGGGTTCTTTACATCATCATGCATCTCAAGCCAACGCTTTACATCAGTCTCATCCTCTATCTCATAAATGCCTACATCAGGGTTCCCACTCGGGCCTACACCATACATGTAAGCCTCTTCCCCATCATAACCATTCCCCCTCCATAGAGCATCCAACATAAGAAAAGTGATGAACTCTCTCCCATAATTGTCATGTCGTTCAACCAACCCACCCTCGTACCATGTTTTGTTTGGATTCTCTGTTTGTTGCACACTCCCACCATGATATAATTTCAAATTGAAGTGGGAGATGGACATCTGTATAAAGATGTAAAAAAAAAAACCGAATTTTAGTTGAATATGGGAGCACATTAAATAACTCATTAAAAATGTAATTTGAATATGGGAGCACATTAAATTACTCATTCCAACATATAACAACATATAAAAAAACTGAACTTAACTGGATTTTAGTTGAGCTGGATTTTAGTTGAGGCAAACAATGTCAAACTTAATTTTAGTTGAAACTGACTTTTCACATAAAAAATGAAGTCAAGCTTACAATGGGAGGACCACATTCAAGAATATTGACTAGTTGTCGGTTTTGGGAGGACCACATGCATTAACACATTTCAATATCATACTGAATAAAAAAATACCTAATGGGACAGCTGGCCAACATATAACAACATATAGTCTTTTTTTTATACCTTGTCGGTTATGAAAAGGACTAAACAGACAATTTATTTTTCTTTTTTGGTACAAACAAACAGACAATTTCATCCACTAAATAAGGACCAAACAGACAATTCCATCTACAAAATAAATTCATCTAAACAGAACCAACCAACCTTTAATAAATACAACATGGAAAGATTCTCCAACATGCACTATTTTCGTGGGTGGGTCACTGACAAAACAACATGAAAAGATTCTCCAACATGGAAAGCTATGGACAACATTTTCATACACTATATAATATACCCATCGGCCCAAACACACACACACATATGCAAAGATTAGAAAAACTACCTTTAGGGTTTGAGGAAAGTCGTCGGAGAGTTGCAAAATCAGTTTCACTATTTGTCGTCGAACCACTTTGCGTATCAGTTGTCTCTAAGTCGTAATCATCAGTCTTCCATCGTCGTCGTCGATTCTGTCGCGCGTTTGAGTGTAAACCGTTTCAGATTAGGGTTTCGGCAGAAAATTCTTCGATTACGGTGGAATCTGTGCGATTAAGATTAGGGTTTCGGTGGAAATTAGTTGGGTTTCGATGGAAAAGTTGAGAGAATTTGGGTTTCGGTGGAATCTGTGCGTTTCAGATTACAGAGCACGACGACGTCGACATGATTTTGGCGTGGATTAGGGTTTCGGTGGAAAAGTTCAGAGAATTTGGAGGAGACCGGCTAGTTTAGGGTTTGGAATGGCAAAAAATGGCTGAAATTTGGTATTTAAACCAGTCACGTGACAGTCACGTGCTTCTTTGCCGTGAAATGCAGACGGAAAAAAACCTCAGGGGACCATATTGCTAACGGTGCAAACCACGGGGTACCACAATGCAAAAATTTTTCTTTCAGGGTACCAAGTGGGAAACGGCCCTAACCACAGGGTACCAAATTGCAATTTGCCCTAATATATATAGTATGCTCATGCTGTTACGGTGGAATGGGGAGCAGAGTCAGAGTTAGATAACTTCATAACTATGACATTTAGTAATGTTTTCTATGATGAGTTGAACAAATAAAATTGTATTTTTATCAACCAAAAACTTTTGATTTAACAATAATTTAGCTTAGCCTCTGAGACAATTCATAGTCAATTCACAGAAAATAAATGAGAAAAAAAATATTCATCTCAGTGTGACAACAATTATTCTATAATTAAAAGCCCGAGTATTCAACCAAGTTACGTTATACTTAGATAATAACACTTATATATATAACTATATTCTATATCTTATAATTTTTTTTGCCTAGGGACAAAAACTAGTACATTTCAAAATAAAAGAAATAGAAAGAGCTTTATATATTAAACATGCTGATCAAGAGCGATATCAAAAAATGTCAAGTAGCTGCAGGAGGCCGCAAAGCAAAGCCGCAGTTTATTTAGTTAAGCATGAGTTTTTTTTTCTGAAGGAAGAACCATTATTCTTTTTCCCATTTTCGCCTTTTTAATATATAGACCAGTGAAAGGATCAGATGGGTGAAAATGACATCTATCAACGACGACAGAACTTGTAAAGTGACAGAAGAAGAGAAAATAAAATAATCTTAAAAACACAAGAGGTAAGGTCGACACAGGAGGATGAGGGTATATATTATGGAAATTGCATGCATCATAAAGAGACCCTTAATTAGAATGAACTCCATTTATTTTAAAACATTCAGATCCCCACAAGATGATGCACTAAGAAATTCAATTGTAGTGATATAGTGGTGATGGAAGGCGTGGAGCAAGATGGACGCGTAATGGAGTAGCCTTAGGAATGGTTAAACCAGGGCTCTCAGTCATGTCAACATCCTCATTGGATGGAGTTGCGAGGTCAAACGCATGAAGCAGACGAGCCAGCGTCAAGTGAAGCACTTGCATTGCAAACGACATGCCAGGACATGACCTTCTTCCTGATCCAAATGGAATTAGCTCAAAGCTTTGCCCTTTAACATCATCATGTGCATGAGCATGCCCTGTCAGAAACCTCTCTGGTTTAAAACTAGAAGGATCTTCCCAAACCCTAGGATCCCTATGAATCTTCCACACGTTCACCACTAAGCGTGTCCCAGCTGGCACGTGATACCCACTCACTTCACAGTCTTCTATGGCTTCCCTTGGCCCTAACAGAGGACCCGCTGGGTAGAGACGCAGGGTTTCCTTAATAATGGCTTGAACATACACAAGCTCTTTTATGTCTGATTCATCCACTTTCCTATCTTTTCCAACTATCATGTCCAATTCTTCTTGCGCCTTCCTTAATGCATCACGATGGTTCAGGAGTAAAGAGACGGCCCATGTAAGCGTGCCCGCTGTAGTGTCACTTCCACCAAGTATAAGAGCCTGCATACACACACACACATATATATATATAATCGATTGTCAATTTTTAGTCTTCAATTTTTTTTTATAAAGATCAATTATATAATCTCTGAAATGTTAATTGACGAGCAAGTGTAATTCTATATTAAAAGTGATTAATTTTGTAATAAATTTAAGGGCTAAAATGTAAATTTCCTCTAAAGTGAATTAGTTGAGACATAGACTTGTGTAAATTTATATAATAAATTGAAAGATGATGATGAGTATAATAATATGAGATAGAGACATACGAGGCAAGTAGATTTGATGCTTGTGTCGGAATCAAACTGAAAATTGGAGAGGTGACCTTGGTCTTGAAGTGACAACATAACATCAATGAAGTCCTGTTGTCCCTCTGTTTTAACCTCACCTCTTGCTCTGTTCTGTCGATGCTCCTGCAGCCAAGTTTCCAATATGGCATCCAAATCCTTAGCCGTCTTCTTCATCGCCTTTTCATGTCCCTTAACATCTAACCACCCCAACCACGGAATCGCATCAGAAACCACAAATATACCAATCAAGTAAAAGAACTCACTAATCGCCTTCTGGCACCTCCCTGCCTCATCCTCATTCGAACCCTTCGACGACGCACCAAAATAACGCTTTCCCGCCACCATCCTAACCACCACGTTCAGCGTGAGCTCTTCGAACCACCGGTTCAACTCAACCAGCACGGACCCACTCGAACCACTCTGAACCCACGACTCGTATAACTCCCTCACGCCCTTCTCAACCTCCGACACCCTCACGTGCTTCAACATCTCGAGTCGCCGATTCGAGAGAAGCTCGAGCGTGGCGATTTTCCGCATCTCGCGCCAGAAGGGTGTGTAAGGAGCGAACCCGAACACGGCGTGGTTGTAGCCCATGTGCTTAGCGGCTACAGTGGTGGGACGCGAAGCTAGTGCTTTGTCGTTGGTTGTGAAGCATTGTTTAGCCACTTCCCAAGAGCTAACCACGAAGGCTCTGCGACTACCGAGCCACATGGTGAAGGCTGGTCCGTATTCGTCAGCCATGGCTCCTAGGGTTCGATACAGGACCTGCTTGTCTCCTCCCAGAAGATGGAGGTGGCCCATCATGGGCCACCCACCACGCACCGTTGGAGCCTCCTTTTTATTAGTCGTTGTATTCTTCAACTTTCTTGTTTTCTTTTTCCATCTTAGGAATATTAACAGGCTCAAGAAAACGGCTACCACGGTTAATTGCAGTTGAGTGTTCATGGTTTTTCTATTACATTTCACAAATTGGTTAACACTAGTTCCTTCTATTTATAAAGGCTTTCATTCTAAAGAAGGCTGCAAGTGACGCGGGGCCCACAGATGGTCAAAACCTTTTCAACTTGATTGGATTTTACCATGACTGTAGAGTGCAAATTGTAACTTGGAATTTGATTGGGTAGAGTGGCGTGGATATGCATTTGAGATTCATAATATATATTGTCTATAAAATAGAGAGGCTTTTTCATTTGTGAGTGTCGTACGTCGCGTGTTGTTACTTAGCATCATTACCGTGTAGGAGAGGGTGGTGTGATGGCGTGAAGCATGCATCACCAAGAGAGAATGGTGAAGCCTTATGAATGGAGAGAGGTTTTTAACAAAGGGTCTAACGAGATTTGGATAGTTGTATATGATTTGTAATATAAGGTTTATTATTCTTTTGTTTAACAAAAAATATATTGAAGAGAATTTTTAATTTTTTTTGTTAAAAATTATAAGTAGTGAAGTTATTCTAATAATATTGTGGAGTATTTGGCCAAAAAAAATATATTGTGAAGTAAGTCTTGAGAAATTAAATCACATTAAATTTTTTGTTGTGTGATTGTTTTTCTTTTCCATTTATTTAGTAATTAAGGTCAGTGTTGTGACGCAAAAAATTAAAGTGAAGTGAGAGTTATAAATTGCATTAATTGCATGAAGCATGCACCATGTATGATGGGGTTGTAATCTTAGCTTTCTTCTATTTTACCTCTTTTTTACTGTAATTGCTGTGAATGTAATTTTAGTTTGTATCACAT
>QANZ01034142.1:93806-108232 GCA_003254925.1 Chamaecrista fasciculata
AGATGCCGTGCTGACGATGTTGTGCAAGCGACGAGGAGATGCCACACAGATTATTTGAGGGAGGACTACAGTGTTCTCGGAGATGGAAATCAGAAAGCTGAGTATGTAGAGAGGTCAGTTTTTCTGATAGAGTTTGATTATGTGGGACTTTGAATGAAGGGAGGATTTGTTGGGCTTTCTTTCAAAGTCCCACATCGTGTGGGAATAAAATTGAGGGGGTGAGAGGCTTGTATAAATAGGAGTGAGGTATGAGCTTCTTTGGCACCACAACTTACATAGAAATCCTAATGGGTGTATTGGGGTTTAGGTAGTTGTGAGTCATTTTTGAGAGAGGGTTTGCAATTTTTTCCAGTCAAAAATTGTATTGAGGAGGGTTTGTAATTTTTCCGTGCAAAAATTACAGATAGTGAAGTTTGTCCCAGAGGGGGACCGTGGAGTAGGTCTTGAGGCACCGAACCACGTTAAAGATTTGTGTTCGTTTCTCCGTTTCCTCTTCCTTTATTTCTTGTGTGGGTTGCGCTTCCGCCCAACAGCAACATAGCCAAAGGAGAAAAGAAAATGCATTCACTCACACAAGCCTTTTATTTTTTTTTTCTTTTTTTCCCTTTAATGTTCGCGTTGACTATACACATAATTACGATTAGTACGTCGAGGTCGAAGTAAAAATATAGTGAAAAGAACAAAAAATAAGGTGCGCTGAGGAGAAACTTAAGATTGAAGAAATTAATGTGGTTAATTAGCTAGCGTCTTCATTTTTGTATTTTGGATGTTTTCTTAAGACGTTAATCAATGAATAAACATGGATCAAACATATAAAGTCATATAGATTAGGAGAAGGATAGGTTATAATAGTGAGACATAAATGTTGACCCACCTGTCGAATATAATCTAAGGCAATTTAAAATGGGTCCTGTTTTGCCCGTCTACAAACCAACCATGGTCCATGGCCTGAAAGAACCATTATAATTCCATTGAATCTTGCCCCTGCTCTGATAATGACATCAACGACAATGTCCTGAGATTCTTGGACTCATGTAAATGTTTCCTAGCAAAACCTTATCTCATTCCCCCTCTCTCTCTCTTTTTCCACACAAAATCAATTAACTCTCATCATCACAAACACACATACATATATATATCTTGAATGATGATGATTCATATCAAATATTATTCCATATATATCATCATATCATATGATCTCGTGTAAGTACGTGCGTACTAAGTTGATGAGAAGGAAATTAAAGGGTTAGTGGGTTAATCAGTAGTTTTTAACACTTGAGAAGAGTTAACTCAGTAGAAGATTCGGCATGTTGTTCAGTTTGCCAAGTGGGTCTTCCAAGTTTAAATTCTAGGTCAAGCATCATATCTGAACGTGACAAAGAGCTAGAATCCAACCTCTCCTTCATAATATTCGAATTCGACACCCATGCCTCTCCATTCTGTCCATCCACTACCTGTTTAACACACATATATAATTATACTCTTTTAGAGAATATACAGTACATGCCATGCAACAAACACCACATACATATAAATATATATATATATATATATACACAGTGCTACATCACTCTAGCTATACCTTTGTTTCTTTCGCCTTGAGATCATAAGAGTACGTCAAATCGGTTTGGGAATTTTGTCCACTATTATTTGCATTTGTCTCTATTGATGATGGCCATGATGCTCTGTGTATATATATATATGTAATCAAATTAAAGTAAGACAAGTAATTAGTATAAACAACCC
This sequence comes from Chamaecrista fasciculata, assembly GCA_003254925.1. NCBI lineage: Eukaryota > Viridiplantae > Streptophyta > Magnoliopsida > Fabales > Fabaceae > Chamaecrista > Chamaecrista fasciculata. The sequence continues at coordinate 95,553 of QANZ01034142.1, forward strand.
AAATCAACGTTCGTGTTATATATACATAAAACTATATATAAAAGCAACAAATCCATGAAATTATTGTTAAAACTACTATATATATACTAGCACTGGCAATTTGTAGCAATTAACTTGTAGTCCAAAATATATAAAGATGGCATAATTATTTGTATATGATATATATATGATGTTAATGATAAGAGTCAAGTCAACATCCAAATGGTTTCAATTTGCCGGGAAAGTTGGAGTTAGATATTTTGCTAAACTTGCAACTCAGATAGCTAGCTATCCACTGAATGTTACATTAAAAAACAAGTGAGGGACAAAAGCTAGGTAGCCAGCAATTTAAAGCAAATGAATGAATATGCACAGATTTCTCTCATTTAAGACATGTCCTTTTTTTATCATTTATTTATCCCAGAAGATCAACCATATTTAGAGCCTGCAATAAAATATATTGAGATTTACACCAATTAATGCATGATCATTGCGACTAATCTGTACATTGACCAGTGACCATCTAACGGACGAGCGTTGCTTAGGGGACTGGCACACACCCACATATACCTAAAGAGCCCTAGGCTTTGTTTGTCAAAATCTATGTGCTATTAGACTCCTAGTTGTGGAAACTCGGAATCAGATAAAAAAGCAAAAAGCCAAAGAGAGAGAGAGAAAGGAGCAAGTACATTAGCATTATACCGTAGCAAATAGATCGATTTTTAAAAATGTATATAATAATTTAATTTATAGTAATAATAACCCTGCGATTGAATTTTAGTCAACAAGTGAATAATAGGTTCACATACACATACCTGTGGGATTTCTGAAGGGGCTGTGGTAATAAATTATAGGGTGTCTCGTCACACTCTGAGGCTGCAATATCCATATTAATACCTGCCCGTTGGCTCAAAGCCATGTCTGTCTGCCCATGACCTGCATTAATTAATTAATTAATAATATTCATCATCCATAAATAGATGGAGCTAGCCATTAAGATGATCGTCTTGCTTTATCAGACATCATGCAACTTAATCATTACTAGTTCATATGTAACCAAATTTTGTTTTTAATGGGGAACAGTACTATATATCAAATCATAGAGTTTCTGTCACACTCGAATCGCAAAAAGATCTCAACCAAAAAGGAGAGAATAACATAATGGAAGCAATGAAACTGAGAAATAAAGAAAATGGAAAATCCAATTTATTACCTGTACCTTTGTCGGTGCTCTTCACTGTTCTGTACATCTGCATGAACGCCCCGCATGACATAAAATCAGAAGAAAAGTCCACAAACTCAAAGATTGCCCATCTATACTAGGCTATCTAAATATATATACCCTTTTGTCCTTAGCCTTTGTTTTCCCTTATTCTCATTATTACTAACTCAAAAATGACTAACAAACTTTCTCTTTCGTCTGGCAAATGAAAAAAGTAAAAAGAAACTGCACACAATATAATGGAAATATACAATGAGGAATGGAGAACTATATATATATATATATGTGTGTGGGAAGTGGGAACCGTATACCCCACCTGCAAGTGACTCTTCACGTGAGCTAAGGTTAGATCCTTAACATTCATCAACTCTAATACTGACTTTGGAGTCGCCCCTGCATGCCCAAAAATTAGACTAATTAATTAACACTATTAATGTAACTATATTGCATATACATATATATAGGTTTGTTTGAATGGATGATTAATTGATTTATACTTTCATGGCCGCCAAGGAGTTGAACAGCACGAACAAACTGGGCATGGAGGGTAGTGGTCCATCTCATTCTAGGAGCTCTGATGCTTCTTTTGACAGCACCACCACCATGAATGACTCTTGATGCATTATTATTCCGTTTGAACTCCCTCCCATAAATGTAAGGTTGATGGTTGTGGAAGTGATGATGATGATGATGATGATTCATGTTTCTTGAGACAGAGAGTCCCTGTAGGAGATGGGGATTGATATTGAAATTATTATCTGGGGTTTGTAAGGCTAAGCTCAATGTGGGGTGGGCAAGATGAAGGAAGCTATTTTCATGGCTTAAGTCGCTTCCTGTAGTGCTGCTGCTACCTGCAGAGTCAGAGGTTGAAGATGACATATCAATATTAATAACCTCTTTGGGTTCACATTCTGATGAGATAGATATTGGAGGGCTGATGTTCAAGGTGAGGTCTGGCAAACTTGTAGTGAAGCTTCGAATTACAGGGTGGTGTGAGGTAGTGAACATGGTAATAATGAGTTACAGAGAGGAGAAAGACTACAGGGGAAATCAAGAAGAAGGATATATCAATGGATCGATATATGAACTAGGAAATTAAGCAAATAGAAAGCGTTATATAGAATGATCAGGTGAAATGAGATGAAAAAGAAATAAAGGGGGTGATTATATCATGAATGCCTTATGATTTGCATTGGTTTCGAGAGGGAGAGGAGGTATATAGGCTTTCTGAGTAGGGGATAGCTACTAGCTAGATTGTACAAGGAAGAAGAAGAGGAAGAGGGAGGGAAATTTCAATGCAGAGATAACTAGGTAGGCTGCAGAAGTGAGTCAGAACTGAGAAAAAAAGAAAGAAGAGGCAGAGAAGTAGAAAAGATGAGAGAGTTATGGGGATGGTGGTTTGAAGGAGAAGTAAGTGAAAAAGGGAAGTATTTATTTAAGGAATAGGTGAGGGGGGGATTAGTTTAGTGGGTGATGGATGATATTGATATATGAAATGAAAGATTGAAACTTTGAAAGGAATGAAGGGAGAAGGGAAATGTGTGGGGTTGGTGTCCCTTATCTGTAGAAAAGTACAGAGGATAGGTAAGGGGTAATTAAAAAGGAGAGAATGAATAGTGATTTCTGCTGCTGCAAAGGAATGGTTGGGAATCGAGCAAAAACAAAACGAGTACTATTCAATGGAATATTGGAGTGGGAATTCAGTCTTTCCTTACGTTGATGGATCGCGACCCATTATAATTCCCCTCCTCTTTTTGTTTCTATTATATCTCATGCATTTCTTTTTCTTTCTTCTTCTTCTTTCTTCATTTGGAATATTCCCAACATTTCTATTAAGATTTATCAAAATATGTATTCTTAGGGTATATTATAAGGTTTCTTCTGATCGATTAGTAGAGTATCTCATATCTTGAAATCTACAAAAATTCATTTAAAAGATAATTTTCAATCTTTTAAAAACTCACTTGACCAATCAAATGAAACCTTAACATATGCACTTAGGGCAAGTGCTAATAAGACCCTTTTTATTATTCAACCACGATTGATTGCCACCCCCTCGCCCCTCCCTAAATATTTATCTCCTACCCTTGTGCTTACGTCGCATTATTTATATTATATATTTTGATATATTCAACTCAGTCCTTCTCAGGTTCTCTACACCTTCCTTCAATCCCTTCCTCTTCTTTTCTGGTAAAATCCCTTCCTCTTCTTTACTTAATCTATATCTATATTCCATTCCCCATCACACTCAATCAAAACTCGTCAACTTTCCAAAATAAGTACACAAGCATTAATTAATTAAATTGAGGTCAAAAAGTCATTTTGGTCCTAAATGTATACTTTTATATTTATTTTGGTCCTTTATGTTTCAAAGGATTCATATTAGTCCTAAACATTAGCAGAATATTTCATTTTAGTCCCAAATTATTAAATATGGTTATATTTTTCTCGTTTCAAATTCAAATGGCTCAAAGCTCCGTGTTGCTTTCAACAAACGATGTTAAATCGAGTTTTGAAAGTGTATCGCTCATTTCATGATCAAACAAACAAAATTGATTATATCTTTCCCGTTTCAAATCCAAATGCGACAAATTTAGAGCTACGAATTATTTTTAACTAGTCTTTTTTTTGTCTAGTTGAGATCGTCAGCAAATGAGGTCAAATTTAGAACCCATTTTCAATTTTTTTTTCTTACTGTTTTTGTCTCAACCTCACTTTTGAATCCAATTTAATCTTACATGCTACTAGTCCCAACTAAATAGAAAATGGACTTGTTGAGAGTTATTCGTAACTCTGAATTTGTCGCATTCGGAATTGAAACAAGAGAGATATGACAAACTTTATTTCTTTGACCGTGAAATGAGCAGCCCATTTTCGATACCTTATTTGACCTTAATTGTTGACGAGTACAATTAAATAGAGAAAATACTCTTCAAAAGCAATGCGTAGTTGTGCTATAGACTCATCACATTCAAACTTGAAACAAAATAAATATAACCACAATCAATAATTTGAAATCAAAATAAAACATTTTGTCAATATTTTATGACAAATATGAATATTTTGAAACATAAATGACAAAAATAAATATCAAGACATACATTTAGAACCAAAATGACTATTTGACCTTAAATTAATACAATCTTTTATAAAACTATATATATTCCTCTAGAATTGAATTAAAGGGATGGATGGTGAGTAAAGAGAGAACATGTCCAACCAACACTTGATCAGTTGATTATTAGAAGTGTGTAATTTAAGTGAAGCAAGGTATAGTAGCAGTTTAATTATAAGGCATGCCCAAGATTGTTGTGATAATAATATAATTTTTGTTTAATTAATATAATGCAAGNTTGATCAGTTGATTATTAGAAGTGTGTAATTTAAGTGAAGCAAGGTATAGTAGCAGTTTAAGGCATGTCCAAGATTGTTGTGATAATAATATAATTTTTGTTTAATTAATATAATGCAAGGATATAACTATGAATGAAAAAGTATAGGAGGTGGTATGGTAAGGAATCGCCAATAAGCATCGAGCTGTACACGTGGGAAGAGGGAAGATAGAAATAGGAAATATAAAAAAGACGATGAGGCCTGAAATATAAAAGATTAAAAGAATGAAGGGAAAGAAGTGCATATTTGTCAGAGTGGGTGTGATGTCCGGCGACACCAGGTCGATCCCCCACATGCATCCTCCTCCTCTTTACTAATTTTGTCCTATTTCTTTACGGTTATTTTATCTTCAATGATTCACAATATAAGCAATTTTATCATTTATTCTTACTTTAATAAAATATTAAAGACAAAATCTACGTAATTTATAATATGTAATATAAAATTGATGAAAAAAAAACTTAAATTCTAACTCATATTAAAAAAATATAATATGATTTTTCGTTAATTTATTGAGAGAAGTTACTCAAATAATAAAATTGATTAAAATATAAAATATTGGATACAAAATTAGCTTTTAGGTACGAAATTGATAATTATGTAAAGTTCAAGGACAAAATTAGCGTTTTTGCCCACTATCTATATCTATACTCAAATTTTCAAAATTCTCTGCCATTCACTATCACACGCGCCTCCTTTTGGGGGTGTCTTTGCTGGCCACCACCACTTCATACCACTATATATGCCTTTCTAGTTTCAACACCATCATCATTTATCGTCAGCCATACTTTTCTTTCAAAAATTAACAAAAAATGTTTTTCATCTAGCTACCTGATTTCAATTTACCTTTTGAAGTGATTATTTATTTATTTATTTTTAAAATTATATAAATTTTAAGAAAATGTATCACATGATAATTTCTTTTTATTGTTCAAAGTATCTAACATGTGTCACATTTTTTTTACTTACAGGTAACTTTTATAAAAAAAACAAAAAATTACCTTAGTTAACACATCACAATTGATATATTACCAAAAAAAAAAATCTCACAGACATAATAATTATTATTATTAGGGACTTTTCGTGTCCTAACGGGCATAGAAATATGTATGTAACGTTTGTTTCGACATTTGTAATTATTCAGTGACTAAATAATATATTTGTATTATTTAAGGACTAAATTGTTAGAAGTGTAAAAATTAAAAGACTCATGATAAGTTTTTACTTTCTTAAATCTCATCTACTACTTCTTCTCTCCCATTATTTATACAGTTAGTCAATTATCAAGTTCTATATATTTATTTCTTATTTTTTTTTAATTTTTAATTTAATTATTTTTAACTGACTAAAAACACCCCATACATATAATATAGTATACATTAATATTATATACAGTGGATGACGAAACTAGCTACTAATAAGTGATAACATAACATCTATAAAGTCAGATTAAGGATAACGTAACTTGCAATAATTACAATAGGCCGTACATTCTTTTCCAACGGTCAAATTAGCGAGAGTAAAAGAAAAAGCAGAGACTACTACAAACTACAAAGGCAAAGCTAGAAAGACATTACTTGATTTATTAAAGGATTGATAATATTTAAATTTTAAAGCATTGAATAAAGGCCAATAAATGGTTACATTACATAGAAGCAGTCACATGTTAAAATAAAGACGACAAAAGGTGACGTGACGAAGTATGATGATAATAGTTGCAGACATGCAGTAGGTATAATCTTATAGAATTGGAGATATTTGTAAGAAAGATAAATTAGGAAGCTGCAGGGAGGTGGCGCGTGATGGGAAGTGGGAGGAAGTGAGAGTGGGAGTGGGTGTATATTTAGAAGGAGGGGAGTCAAAAAAAAAAAAAAGTCGAGTGCATCCATGTACATAAATATCCATCGTCCCAAGGTTAAAAATTCAACGGCTAGTATTTGTCTAATGTACACCGAAACCCTTGTAGCCAATATTCCCTCTCCGTGTCCAAATATTCCATGTCGAAACCAAACTCTACTTCACCAAAACATTTTTATAATTATATAATACAATAATACAATACCTTATTCCTCGGCGTCAACATGGCTTCCCCTCACGTGACTTATGGGCGTGACCTTGTCTAGGCCATACTTGTTCTCTTCTCTTCCTCTTATTCTTATATTCTCCCCTATTCCCATATATATATATATTCATTCATTAATTTACTCAACCAAACAACCTAGCTAATTGCATGCATTCTCTTTCATTCTTTTAAATTTTAATAATTAATCTTCTCTCACCCCCCTCCCCTCCTTTCTTTATTCTTTTTTGCTTTGTCGGTTTACTCCCTCATTAATGTCACAACAATTTCAATAGGAATATGTGTTAATAATTTCTATATGCTTTCGGAAGCCATGGTCAGCGCCTGATGCGCTCTAGATTCTCCGGGAAATGAACCTTTAACTTTCTTTTTCCCTTAAACAACTATAGATTTAATTAATAAACTTATATTCCCTTATTCCCCTTGTTGCTTTGGACTATATTGAACAACAACAACATCAATAATTAATAATTAAGCTTGTGATGATCAGGTAATGATCTCCGGTCAACATGTCTTTCTATTCTTCACTTGCAATGTTGTCAAACTAATTAATGCATGCTTTGGCTGTATTCCATATTCCATGTGTTTGTCTTATGAGAAGAACCACCCCCGCCTTTTAATTATTCACTATCTATCCTTTTCATTTCTTCCATTAATCCTTCTTAATCAACTACTAGCTAGGGTCTTGATCGATTAATTAGTTTTACTTCATTTTTGTGTTTTCATATATAAATGTAAGAATATTGCGAGAACAAGTACATATATAAAATATGATATACATATAGTGGCCAGGGTTAATGCTCGTGTTCATTGTATAAATGGAGAAACAGTAGTAACTCAATTAGTGCGCCTCAAGCAAGAACAGACATAACATTAATGTTACATATTGTTGGCATAGTACATTACTATATCTTATCATTGACCTTGGATGCTTGTGTTTTACTATGATTGGCCAATCTGGTTCATATGCAACTTGCTACCCCATTCAATTCAATTCCAGCGTGCAAGACATGTGCACTGCTACAGCACTACATGTACAGCAGAGTTTTATATCATCAATCAGTTTTTTTAAAAATGAAACACATATATATATATAGCATATGTAAAATTTACGCCGATCAAGAGTTGTATTGATGAATGAATATAACAATATCTATTATTTATTTATGGAATTCGTCAATTTTAATTTGTAATACATAAGTTTAGAATTCTTAATTAGCTACCCTAAGATCAGATGGTTAATTTAAGTATAGCTCTCGTGTCATGAAATTATAAAGGAGTTAATAATGCATGCAGCCCTACTCTTTCTTCCAGATAGCACATGTAATTATAAATGCAACTTGAAAACTGAAGAGATCAAACACCGAATCAAAATGTAGGCAAGTTGAAATTTGGTTTGAAATGAATGTGCATGGATTAGGTAATTACTATCTTGTAGATAGTAGCACCAAAAGGTTGAAATAGTGAGGAGAATGTGTTAATAAATAATAATAATAATAAACAACTATAGAGTGAAATCGATGAGTAGGCAGAGAGAGATATGTACATATCATTGAGATTTGAGAGAGAGTAATTAAAATTAAATTGCTCGAGATTTGAGCAGGGATATAGAGGAGGTTCATATTTGTTTGATACTTTTAATTTGGGTAACAGCATAAAGAGTAAAAAACAATTAGAGAAGAATATTAGCTTCCTCGTGGTTATTCGCGAGATCGGGATACAGCCATACAAGCATGTGTTGCTTGGGAATTTGAGTTTCACCTTCTCCCTTTTCCCTACTACCTAGCTACGTCCTCATCTCTACTTTGAGTACCAACGTTACGACAAAAAACAAAGCAAGGAATCACCCAAATCAACGCCGTTTAGGCTGATGTGCTCTGCCAGACATTCATTATTAAATATCAATATATATAATTCATATAAAATTATAAATCAATCAACTACTTCCACCATGCACGCACCCTTTTTGTTTTCAATTTCAATTTTTAATCTTACGATTTTTGTTTGCTACTTATTTGAAATTCCACAACTTTAATTTTGCCTTTTGATCTTTTGGAAAGTATATGGCAGCTTTTAGGCAACCACATGCATGCAGATCTTGCTGACAGTCTTTTTTATGATCAACTTTAATCATGAGATAATAATAAGTTGTAATGCATGACTTAACAATAAGGTCAAAATTCCCTACCTTTTGAAATCACACCACATAGGTTCTTTCTTTATTATTCTTCCACAAGAAAAAGATGAACTAGCAGGTAGGTTGCACGCCTTACAGAGTATGCTCCACACAAGCATCACAAACAAATTAAGTTGAATGAGGTCTAAAATAGACTAATTAAGAATAGAGATAATTGAGGATTTAGTCATACCATACACAAACTCTAGCAATATATATCTAATATCTCAATAGTCATATCACTTATTCGCACTAATATATATATGTGTGTGTGTGCAGTCATATATCTATAATCGTGGACAGAAAAGTCTCTACTTTGAAAATTTGAAAACTTCTTCCCATGCATTTTTTAACACTTTAGCTGGCTTTCAACTTCAACATACAAGATAGTTTCTTTTTTCCATTTTATTTTTTATTTTTTATTATCTCAACTTCAGTCAACATGTATGAAATAATGGTCAATTATTGGTCATGAATTTTTGTAGCACAAATTTGTCCACCAAAAGTATTATTATTTAATTATTTCCACATGGAAATTCGTCAAAAAAAAATATTTGCAACAAAATATCTTCAAAGACATATTGGTAGTAATTAGTAATTAGTAATTACAACTGGTTGATAGTCTTTCACTATAAAGAATGAAATTATATATATCTTATTTAAAATAGAAAATAATTAATCATATTTTAATTTTTCTCTTCATTGTTAATCACCATGATGACTTTTAATTATGAATTGATTTTTACTATCATCGATCTAATATGATCAATAATATTGATTTATAACTAAATTTATGATGTATATATACATATTTATTGTTATGTTACATTATTAATCAGTGATTATGTGTGTAGGAATAATTATAAACAAAGGATAGAAATGCAAGCACTGTATACATAAAAAGCTATTCTAAGATGTAACATGTTGCATGCATATATGAGACTAGAGGCTTTGTGTGCCCTAACGGGCACGCAAATATGTATGTAAAATAAATGAGAGACTAAATCGTTAACACAGTAAAAAAGAATGGATCAAATAATAATTTTCCTCTTATTATTAATTTTATACTATAGTTTTAAAATATGGACGACCAGGAAGGGGTGTAGCCATATAATATAAGATGAGTGATACGGTGCAACTATAACCACACTGATATGATCCAATAATATTACATAATAGAGAGATCCATATAGTAAAATAGTAAACTTCATATTTTGGAGTAATTTAAATTTTTTTTCTTCAAAATATTTAAAATTACTATATCGACTAAAATATAAATTAATATATTTATTACAAATAATTTTGATTAAAAAATAATTAATTGTCAATAAGAAAGTAATAAAAAGTGTTATTTAAAACATAAAAGTATAACAAATTATAATAATCATACAAGATATTGAGCACACAAATGAGCTTTTGATTCATGTATATACGATTACCAAAAAAAATCTATATACAATTTTGGAGAGCACTTATTTAGGTTATCAAGTCCACGTGTCACAGTATAATTTGTTGAAAAGCTATTGTATCTCTTACAGTAAAGTAAAAGTTTGCATTTTAGACTACTCTATATATACATTTTCTTTTTGCCTGAGACTAATCTATATATACATGATAATTGATAAATACATGCATACACAATTACACATGGTCTCCTGAAGTGAAAATTAATGGAGTGTGGTCAGTAGTGGACCAATTTGGAAAAGTAGCTTCAGAGAAACTGAGTGAGAAAAAAAGGGATGACTTATGTAATATTGATGAAATGTATTTCATATATATATATATATTTATATATACATAAATATAGGTGACTAATGCTAATATATATTGTGCCCGGACTGCATATATATATGCATTATGCAAAGTGAATGTATTGAACGTACGGGACCACTGGGAAGCAGATGATCATGTGACTAGAATCAGTTTTTGTTGGAGTTTGGACATTTCAGTGTCCACACTCAATAATGCTGCTTTCGTGCACCCACAACTCATGATCACATCTATCTCTCTTTCTCCATGCATCGATATCGCCCACCAAGACACCATATGCACCATAGCCTTCATACCTAACCACCAATTCTTTGTTTTAAATAAGGACTTCGAACACAAGTTCAATTTCAATGGAAAATTCGTATCAAAAGACTAAGGATATGGTCCACTATGTGGTTCATTGTAGACACTTCACTTAGGGCAAATGGGAGACAAACCGGTTGTCTGTTAGCCTTAGCCCATTTTTATTAGTTACCAGCTTCAGACAAACACTGCAATGCCAACATCTATCACCTTGAGTGGCTTTTTTCAATTTTCATATTTATGATTCTCAACGAAGAGTAAGACCCCAATTTTTACAAATATAATAGCCTAAAAAGAAAGTTGATTATAAAAGATTACTTTATTAGTTACATGTTCCATTTTTAAAAGTTTCTCCGTTTTAGATTGCTCCTTATCAAATTAAATTGAGAATGATCGATTTGTAGAATTTGTTAGGTCCTAACTAATTAGGTTTCAGTAATTTTTTTTTGGCCAACAATTATGTTTCAGTAATTAACATATCAATGTACAATCTTAATTTGAGCAACACACCAAGCCAAGCGATGTAACAACCTCTCTATCATATGTTATATTAGTATTTTTTTTATCATCTTGATTAAGATTGTCAAACTCAAGAATTTAAATATATTTATAAGAGTAGGATGAACTCGAAAACTCGTAAGAGTTTGTGTTAATTCATATTGTATGAACTCGAAAACTCGTAAGAGTAGGCTCATCAGCTTTAATTCTAATGATCTGACAAATTCTGACATTTCTAGAAGGGGAAATGGGCCTCCCGTTCATCTTGTATATCCTTGTGAGAATTGCCATACTCTTGGTTAACTGAATAACTAATTAATTGGGCAATTAAACCTTGAAATAGAACAATATTTATAAATCCCCATGTCATGCATGTCTCTTTCAACAGAGAAAGGCCAACCCCTTGACGTAGAGCATAACTGTTTTCAAATTTTTAGCGCTATATATATAAATGTACCTTCTTTTGATTTGTGAGAGATATATATATATATAATATTTAAGTTATAATAAGCATTCATTATCATACCATTAACTATAAAAGGATTCCACCGGAAGGTCAGAAAGAAAAAAAAAAGAAAAAGAAAAGGCCAAGAGGATGGTCGTTGTTTCTTGTTTGATTTTGGCAAAAGGATTGATGCCTGCTTCCTCCATTAATTGAATAAGTCGTAGCTTGAAAGGGTAATTCAACAGGTGTTTGTGAGAGCATGGAAAAGGACAGATAATAAAGATAGCTTTGCTGTACAATATTATTGTATTAAGATAGAGTCACAGTATAAGGCACTGTGATCCTTTCCAGGCCACTTGGTGATTTAAATAGAAGAACAACAAACAGAAGAATTCACTTACCAAAATAAAAAATAAAAACATAAGAATTCAAATGATAAATTGAGTGATAAAGATATATATATATATATATACCACCTTATATTATTTCTAATAATTTACTTCCAATTGTGCTAAATTAAAGTTTGATAGTATAAACCGAAACAGAGTTTGGTGAGAGAGAGCAATCGATCTCTCATAAGATAATAAATGAATTTTGGTTAAAAGAAATGTTTAAATTTAGAATTCAACAAAATCTCGAACATGAATGGCCTCTAGTTAACACTTATCTTATATTATATGGCTCCACCCCTTTTTGGTTGTCTACATTTTAAAACTATAGTACAAAATTAATAATAAGAGGAAAATTATTATTTGATCCCTTCTTTTTTACTGTGTTAACGATTTAGTCCCTCATTTATTTTACATACATATTT